>JAHZNE010007650.1:0-12685 GCA_027744055.1 Callyntrura sp. NNG-2020 | reverse complement strand
TTACGGAGGGCCTGCAACCAAGAAACCCGAAATTCTAGATGGATTGCCGAGTTTCTTGGAATGATCCCATTTTCGCAGCATGCCGTGATTCAATTTGTTAACAAAGAACATGCCCAAAAAATGCTTAATGTAAACGCCGATCCCTTCTTGTATATATATGCCCATGAACTTGTTATAAATAAAGAACGAAATTTTTCGAGAATATTTTTTTCTTTTGGTTATACAATACGAAATACATTATCATTTATTTACTCATATTTATTTCTATTATCATTATATAATCCGCTTTTATTTTTTTCCATCATCATCCACAATGTTGTAATTTCAAAAGTTACATTATTACATCCGTATGATAATAATTATTACTAATATGTACGTATTCATTTACGATTAAATGTACTCTTACTTTATTTCCTCATAATAACCTCGCATCATCAGTTTTACTAAAACATGTACAATTACAGCTACGATTATTATTACAAGTACGCCTGTTCCTGTATCCTGCTTTTTTGTTTGGTATCGATTACAAATTACAGCCTACACACATTTCTTGTCAGTGTAGCCGTGTCGTCGTCCTATATTAAAAATTACAGAATATATCTGTTGCCAGTGTTACTCTAAAAAAAGTGTATTTTTTCTACTTTTGCTCGTCATCACTTAAAATTAAATTATGCATAATATTATGTTACATACACGGGGTTAGTTGCTACTACTAATATTATGTACATTTTTATATAGAATTCACCATAATTTATATTTACTTATTTCATTCGCTACAAATGTATTACTACAGCAATATTTATAATAATTATATGAATAATAATTACATAATTAATAATTACATAATTAATAATTACAATAATAATTAATTAATTACTTTATACCAGAGAGTAGCTTAACTTTGTATACAACTAGCGTACCTGTTTTTGTTATTGTTTATTGAGAAAATTGTTAATTTACACAGTGTATTTTGTTGAAACAGTTTTTAAAATTAAATTGTCCTTTGGACACATCAGTTAACATATTTAACCAATGTTGTAATATTGTCACCTACTCTGTGGGGTGGGTAACGCATCATTTCTTGTTTCATACAGTTTGTTATATTTATTACCATCTACTATTCACCTATCTGTACGTCTGCTGAAAAATTAAATGTTTTAACGGATATCGAATAAATAAATTTTTTACCATATATGCAACACACTAAATATTTACAAACCTGGCCGTTATTACAGTTGTGTGAGTGTAACAACTCGTACACACAGACACTCGCCCTATATTAACGGTCGCAAGACAATAGCCTAAAAAGCGGAAAATTGCGCAGAAGGCGGAAAACAGGCCCAATATTTCTTTAAAATCTATACACGCATACATACAAGTAGAAAAACGTGGCTGATGCACACATACACTCACCATCTTGTCACCTTTCCTGAGAATTTCTCCCAGTTTGCAATTTTTCGGGCGTTGTGTTGTGTATAAAAAGAAAGAAAGAAAACGGAAGAAGGACACACGACGAGAGCAGGGCCGTGTAACAAAATATGGAGCTAGAAAAGCGAGTTAAGTAATAAAATAGTAGTCCTTATATACTTGATATTCTTAAGAGATAGGGTCTTGTTGTCTTGTGGGTGGTTGTTCGCACCGAAATAAAATATTTGGCTAACCTAAACTAAAATATGTAAATATGTACTAAACAGGAACGAAGGCTTATGCAACGACATGTAAAGTTTTCTGACCAGCTATAGTGGGCATTTCAGAGAGAAATGATGATAAATTAAAAAGGTAGTCGATATGTGTGTATGTGGGCAGGGCTTATATAATATTGTACAAGGGAGTCTCTCTCTCCGGCAGTTTATTTACCCGTGTGTACGGCCCTTGCTGGCTAATTTACAGGAAAGAAAATATTTCTGCTGTACAGGGGGAATAGCGGGCTAACGTAAAAAGTTTAATTACAAAACAGTAAAAATAGGGTTTACTGTTAACGCTACCTTATTTACAAATGATTCTTCTTCCTGTAAACGAGAGATTGACTGGACTTTATGTTGAGAAAGTCAAGTTGTTGTTCTGGTTTTTAAAAAAATAGCAGAAGGGAACCATGTTCTGCATACAGAATGGCCGGTTTCACCAAACACACTCGCGCACATACACACACAAACCGTTTCTGTTTAAAGCCTAGCCGTAAAACTTGCTATCAATCACTGCTAATTACTTGACAAAATTATTTACAAAAAACTTGTACAAAGATCAGCATTATCCTCTTCACCAGGACAACCAATGTGCAAAAAAATCCCGTTAATAGCCACATCACGGTCTCCTGAGGATGTAGTGATGCGCTCGTGGCAAGAATGACTTACACGTTACCACCATATGGGTACGTTCCCTTGTAAGTTCATCATCATCCTCCATGCAATAAAAGAGTGTCTGCTTCAACGTAAACGAAATAAGTTAACTAGCGATGAAAATAAATACGTACACACGCTTTTAGTACACCTCCCATTCTTTTTACATTTATTTTACAAAAAAATTGTACAACGTTGTGCATTCACGCGTCCCTTCCGTCACAACCCTAAAAAATCGACGACCCATTTATTCTGTTCCCAAATAGGAACACAAGAATAGTATGTGAAATTAATAATAAAACGCACCTACAATGAAACCTTACGTGCTTATTACGCTCTGGTATCAGATTAACCCCTGTTTTTATATATACATCATCAGTTGGTAAAATTATTTTTAATTGGATTGCATTGTACCTAGTATGGCTTGATGATGATGCTGCTGATGATAGTGCGTCTGTCTAAAAAAACTTTTTGACATCACACCTCATATATTTGTATATGTACTCTGTCTCCTCCCTTCAATAACGTTTGTCAGCCTCATAACAGGAGGGCAGGAACATATCACAAACACGGAGGAAAAATGACCTTGGCGTAAAACTAACAGTAGCACTATTTAAAACCATAATTAATTTTAAATAGTAAAAAAGTAATTAGTACCACACATGATGACGACGTCCCCCTCTCAATCTAATATCTAGGCCGTACATACTACA
Organism: Callyntrura sp. NNG-2020; assembly: GCA_027744055.1. Taxonomy (NCBI): domain Eukaryota; kingdom Metazoa; phylum Arthropoda; class Collembola; order Entomobryomorpha; family Paronellidae; genus Callyntrura; species Callyntrura sp. NNG-2020. Next base: position 9,636 of record JAHZNE010007650.1, on the reverse strand, counting down.
AAAATCGCTACAAACTTTTATTTTTATTTATTATATTTTTTACATTTGACCTCGCTACCAAAATTCCTGAACAATCTCAGCTGTTCTTGCTGTGTATGCGAGTAGCCTCTCCGAGTGGCGCGAATAATGATTAGATTTAAACTTTATCTACACTCCTATCATCTCCGGGACATACACACACACTGCGTTAAATAATGCGCCAAAAACTGTGGTATGAAAAAATTGTTCCTTACATCTAATTATTATTTACACCATGTCACACACAGCTGACCCTTACACTTATCTCTATCATGCTAACCCTACTAGAAAATACTTGTGTGTAATTAATTAATTACTCAATTATTTCAATTATTTTAATTATTATTGCGCCTACAATTAAATCTCTACACTACTAGTATTATAATCATGGGCAGTATTTATTTTGAGAAAAAAATCGAAAGAAACTCTCTCGCTTCGTTAACCTTTTTCCTTAATTTATGTAATTCAATTACAATTATTACCTTTTTATTTCTAGCCGCATTCCTTGACCTTGACTAAAAAGTAGTTTTATTTTGCACATGATCATGTGACGAAAAGTATAGTAGTGTGACGACGACGACTCCTTTAGTTTGGTTAATATTCAAATATATTATAATTATTAAATTACCTAAAATATTATTGATCTAGAGCCTACACCGAGTTAGTTAAAATTAAATTATCTCTCTAATTGTTTTCGCCAGTCTCACTCTCACTTTACCACAGAGATTTTATACACTCAACGTCACGCTCTGAAATTTTTGAATAAATACGCGCGTGTCACGTATCATCGTAGTAGTGTTCTGTCTTAAAAAACCGTAAAATTTACTTTAATATAGCAACCGGTATAACTAATAAAAAGTATCCTTATATATTTTTTTATCCGTTCCCTCCCTTTGTCAACTCATTTTTTGACATTTTCTTTAAAATCTGCTTTTTTTGGTAAGAAAAACCCTGTATTTTCATCAACCAACCAACTGCTATGCTGCTGCTCGACATTTTTTTAAATAGAAAATCCTGTCTCACTTTTGCGCAAATAATCAATCGGTGACCGCGGCGGGAAAATTTAAAATGGATTCCCTCTAGGTATGAAGTGTGTGTATGTATGTATTTACAGTTTGAATGATAATGATGATTATGATGATCAAGATGAGTTGTTGATAACTTGTAGTAATCTACCAAACATTTTAATTCTCTGTACAATGTACTCCTTTTCTGCCATTTTTTTTATCCCTATCAAGATCCTCCAGCCAATTTAACTGTGCATTAAAATCAGTAATTATTCTTTTCATTTTTTTCTTCTAAAAATCTACAAAATCATTATTCTGCTGCGGTTGCTTTAAACATTTAGTAAATTATCTCCAACCTACCCCTAATTGACGGTTAGTTACCTACCATAAATTCCCCTTTGGTGACACAGTCTACAGGGGCGCCCTCAAAAATTCCCTGGAGAAAAGTCGTGAAACGGTGACCAGCTCTACTCTTAAAGGAACTGTCGGGATATCCCCAATTTCACCGCCGTGACAAAATTCATTAAATCCTCTTCTTAAAATAAAACTAGCCATGTTCTTTACAATATCTCTTAAAAATTATTATTTTTCTCCATAGTTACCAATCTTGACTCGTCTACCCTAAAAATATCTTACTTCAACGCCGGTACGTGTAATTCCTGCCAATGTTACAATATTTATAGCATTTTCAGTTAATTAATTACCTTGTGTGTGTGTCTGTGCAATTTTTTCCATCCTCTACCTATATTACGGAGTAGTTAGCTAACTGCTGGGTACTTTATTTAAATTATCCCTAAGCCTATCTACCCAATTGTTATTGTTTTTCCACTTGACCGCCTTTTCACCAGTGTGGATCAATCACCGGTGATGGGGTGGCGTTTCCGGGGATTTTTATATTGAATATATGTCGTTCTCCCTTTCCTCTTCAAATTATTATCTGTTTATCGCTTATCATTAATTACTACTTTATGCCGGGCCACAGTAAATCAAAATCAACCGGAGTGAACCTCTAAAAAAATTATCACTAAAATATCCTTTCTAAAATAATTTTGTATTCCTCGTCTATTTTGCCGAGACGGTCTCCTCATTCATGGCGTCTTGCCTTGACGCATTTGATTTCTCCATTCAATTTTGCTTGGCGTATATGCAGTTCCCTTTATTTTGGGGGTGCGCCACCACAATAATCGTGTATCCCGCCAAGGTCAAGGTAGCTTAATCGGTTGGTAAATAGTCTCGTGGTAAATTTAATCGATAATAATCTATTATAGGAATCTACAACCGGGAAGACGTCCATTTTTACTCTTCTAGTTTAATTATTACTATTATTATTTATTTTCACGTGTACCTCTCACAGGGATTCCACCAGGCGTTGGTTAGTTAACGGGAATCCTACAAGGAAGTTAATTTTTAGACGAAATAAATTACAGGTGTTGATTTTAGGTAACGCGTGCCGTGAGTTTGTAGATGACTGCGTATCTTATTGTAATTAACGGTAAAAATTGACTGTTTTGAACAGGTAGTGAGGAATACAGTTTTTGTAGTCCGGGCGGGATCACTAGTCCGCAGATTCAACGAGCCCGAGTAGCGAGCAAGGAAGAATAGAACGTATGACATTGAAGACTAGGTCTGGTACGATATGGTAATTTTAGTTTTAATTGTTATAGTAGGCTAGTGTTATTGTGTTGGTGGGGCGAACCAGAGAAATGTAGAGATGATGATGATGATGGTGTGTATAAAATAGCGACCTGGGTGTTCGTATGTTGTTATCGTTAAAGAGATGAGGGGACAAAGGATATTTTTTGAAGATTATGTGGAGGGGGAACGTGAGAAAAGTTAAAAAATACCGGCAGTTGGTGGAGTGGGCAGCGTTCTGAACGGATGATGATGGCTTGGTACAGGAGGAACGAGAGTGAGATGATGATGAAGATGACCCTGTAGTCCAGTGGAGTTGGGATTCGGCGAGGGAGTAGACAGCGAGACGGAGGGGGAAGAGGATTGATTTGGGGTGGTTGCTCCGCCGCCTAGTGAAGCCGCACCCATGCCCCCGTTTCCCGCTCCGGAGGGGGAGAGGGAGAGAGAAGGGAGGGGTGGCAGAGGCGGGGGTGGTTGTATGGATGATAGAAGAGAGGAATGGTGGTGGAGATTCAGCTGATGCGGGTGATGATGATGATGATGGGGTATCAAGGGAGCCCCCGCCCCCCAGGGCAACAGTCAAGTTGCTTCCTTGGAATTGGACTCTTCACTGTGATCCATGAAGGACTGGGTAGATCCAAGCTCAAGTTTGACGGATGCTGTATCGTTAAAAAGAAGCAAACAAAATACCGAATGTAGGCAAACTGCAAAGGTTACCCCACTATGGCATGGAATTTCGAAGGGAACCTTTAATGTACAAAAAGTTGTAAGTCTTACCTGAGCACAGGCGTAGCTGCAGAGTTCGCACTTGTAGGGTTTCTCGCCCGTATGAGATCTCCGATGAACAGTCAAGTTGCTGCAGTTTTTGAACACCTTTCCGCAATACTCACAAGTGTCATTACGCTTACCCTCCTTCTTGAAACTGGGCAAAGGACCTCCATCCCCTGAACGATCTCCTCCGGAACCTCCCCCACCACCACCCCGACGTTCACTCAACTTGTACCGGGTAGTCTTTTCTGGCCTCTCCGAACCCCCCGCACTGCCACTCCCATTATTCAAGGGATGTTGTACTCCTCCCATCAACGGATTTCCCTGGGCCGAGGCGCTCTCCATTGCTGCCGCGGCTGCCGCTGCGGCTGCTCCCGGATTTAAAAAGTTCAACGGGTCTGCTCTCTGAAGCCACAAGCCTGCTGCATGAAGCCCTTCGTAGGCCGACTCCATTTTCAGCCTCTTTTCCAAGTTGGTCTCAAAGGGGAACATGGCCGCTCCCGGAGGACCGTGACCACCATTAGCCGCTGCAGCAGCTGCCGCGGCCGCTGCCAGAGGATTGAGCATGTCAAACGGGGCCGAGATCCCAACAGGCGGACTACTTGGACTCGAACCGTTATTTAAACTGGCAGGGGTAATACCACCCGACCTATCTCCTCTACCTACTCCCTCACTTGCACCCCCACTACCCTTCATTAACTTGCTGTAAAGCTGGCTCTCTTTCAGGGCCTGCCGATAAGCCTCGCTGTACTGGGCAATGTTGTTCAGTCCAAATCTGTCAATGAGCTCGCCCACCAAACTATTTGAGTGGTTTAGCAACTGCTGCTGCTCCACATGTCGGCTGCTACTGTTACCATGTTTTCCCCCACTCCCACTATCCTTTGGCCTAGTCAAATCCTCAGGGCCATCGTTGCTGTTGCTGTTATTGTTATTGCCGCTACCTTGGTTACCGTGTCGACGTCGCTTTGGCTCTGGTTCGTGAGTTCCTCCAACGCCCCCTTCATCTTCTCCATCACTCTCCAAATAATCATCATAATTATCCTCCTCCAGCGAAGAGTCTTCATCCCCCGCAGTGGACAGCTTATCGTCTTCCCCCAAATTACTCCCCGCACCACCACGACCTTTAGACCGGGTGCGCTTTCCGATACCATGTTCACTGGAGCCGGAGGGACTACTTGTTAACCTTTTTGTTAATGGGGTTCCCGTGCGGGATTGTTGCTGTGGAGGTGTGCTTGACGACCGATTGTCGTTTTCCTCCCCTCCAGCTCGTTTCCCGGTGCTGGACAAACTTTTTGCGCTCTCTGGACTTTTCCTGTTCACATCATCCCGACTGTTGTTTTGCTCCTCTGCCAGTAATGCAGCGTTATGATTGCTGTTGGAGGATGACAGGTTGAGTGACTCTTCCTGCATGTCATCCTCTTCCACTTCGTCGTTGACGGAGGTGTTTGATTTGTTCAAGAGGAGGTTCATGCCATTTTCTCCAACCCCTGCGTCATCATCTTCATCCCCGACATCTTCTCCCGCACGGTTGGTACTGCTATCCAGAACCTCTGTGCTGGTTGTCGTGTTGGCAGTTGTATTCCCTGTGGTTGTCAACGATAACGTTCCTGAGCTACTCGTTCCACTGTTGTTGTGTTGCGCCTCCGTGTCAGATGCAGAGGAGGAGGACTTGTTTGCCGCGGTCGCAGCCACACCACTGGCATCAAACACAAGCATATCGTGATGAGTGGTGGAAGAACTGGACGAATTTGGACCGGAACAGGTGGTAGCGCCTCCGGCAGCAGACCCAATGCTGGAACCAATGCCACTTGTGGGTGGCGTGGGAGTGCTGCTGTTTCGCCCTGTGGCGGCTAGCGGACTGGTGCACGACGACAACGTGGTTGAATCGAGGGCCAAAGGAAAGATGCTTCCGGCCGCAGCAGAGGTGGTTGTTCCTCCGGATGAGGAGGTGACCACCGCAGAGGTTGTACTCTGATTTGTGTCCATTTCGAGACTATTATGATGCTGTTGGAGGTGGTGGGAGGAAGCTAAATGCTTGTTGGTGAGGAAAGCTGTCGGATTTGCCGGGTTAAGTCCTGCGAGACCCCCAATGAATCCCATGGATGCCAATAGCCCCTCGTCCATGTCCGGTAGGGGACCATGTTGCGAGATTAGATGTCGTCGGAGTCTCAAGTGAGAAGTGAATGCTTGCCGACAATGGGGACACGCGTGGGGTGGATCCTTCTCGTGAGTACGAAGATGGGCTACTAGTGTGCTGTCAAAGCGGAACTTTTTGTTGCAAACGTGACACCGCTTTCCACCCTTGCCTGAAATGAGACACGCCGTAATGATGAAAACAGTCGAGGGGATAATCGCAAAAAAATGCAACAACAAAATAACAAGCGGATATAACAAAATGACGCTTTGGAGTAAATCCCTGTACTTACCGTCTTCTGGCGACAACGGAGATGGTGGTGTCATCACTGGCTTTCTGGAGAATCCCGGTGAGAGTGGCGACGGACTGGAGCTAGTGGTCGTCCCTCCCGCCAACTGTTTCAATTTCTGCGAATAAAAGTCCAAGGGCTCAGTCAAGGAACCTGCCGGGGCTGCTCCAGGGTTACCCGGATGCCGAATGGATGCCACCGCTGCGGCAGCTGCCGCCGCCAAATCCATGGCTCTCGCGTCAAAGGGTAAAGCTCCGGGCAGTCCAGCCAGTCCAGCGGATTGTGGGGATGGCCGGAAATCACTGTGTAGAAAAATTTCATGAGGATGATGATGCAGTAAGGACATATCAGCTAGTCCAAAGGGAGATGGTGACGATGACGATGCAGGATCATGTCCCGGAAGTGGTAAATGGGGAGGAGGTGGCGGAGGTGGGGGTGGTGGAGGAGGGGGTGAGAACAAGGAAGGAGGCAAAGAGGGAGGCCCACAAAGGGGGCGGTGCTGGAGAAGATGATGCGTGTGATGTGCCGCAGCTGCTGCTGCAGCCACCTGATCTCCCCCACCGAGAAGACTGGTGAGGGCGGCGGGGGAGAGCAGGGATGCAGCAGCCATGGCCAGTGGATTATTACTGCTATTAGCGTTACTGCTAGCACTGCTATTAAGGTTGGTTAGTATGGGATGACTGGAAACACCTCCACCACCAGCAATAGTGAAGGAGGAAGGAGAGTTGATCGCGCTATTTATCGCTGCAGAAGCAGAAAGTGCAGCAACAGCAGCAGCGGAAGAAGAAGAAACACTAGAAGTTGAGCAAAGTGAAGACAAAAGACGAGAAAAAAGAAAGAAAGAGAAGAGCATTTGTCAAAGATTTTTTCAGTTAGCAAAGTACCGCACACAACACGACCAGTAGAAGAGCAGGCAACTCAGAGTTACAAAAAAAAGGCAAAAGGTGACATCAACAATAACAATAACGACATTAAAGGCATGCTGTCCGTTAACGGATCGTGCAGAGGGGAAAAATAAAAAAAGTGACAAGCAGGGATGGAAGGGGTTGAGGAACGCAAAAGGAACTGGGCTGCTGAGTTTTTTTGAGAAAAATGTAAAAATTGGTGGAATGTTTGAAAGTGTGGTAGAGTGTAACTTACTTTGTGATAGCGCTGCCATTACTGGCGGGATTTCCGGGAGAGACGCCAGCAGGTACCCCAACGACAGGGTTGGGGGTGCCACTGGCGGTAAAATTAGCAAGAGCTGCGGCCGCAGCCGCGGGACTAACTAACTGTTCTACAGCACGAAAGTCATGACTAGCAGCGGCACTCGCCGAGCTGGTGGCTGAAGGTGGTCTGGCCGGCGGCAGGCAGAACGGCTGGGTGAAGGGGAATCGCAAGAGACCCAAGCCTTCTGGACTGAATGGGTTGGGAGGAACCATGGGGTTTCTGCCTCCGTTGGAAGCAGCAGCGGCGGCAGCGGCTGCGGCAGCCGCGGCCGCGTTGGCGAGCGAGAATCCTCCGGGTTGACCGGTAGCGGCGAGAAGTTGGGCTGCAGCGGCCGCGACAGAGGACGAGTTTGAAGAGGAGCTACGCTCCCGACTGCTTTCCCTGCTGACACTACGACCATCCCGATCTCGGCTGCTGCTGTGATGATGATGGTGATGGGAGTGATGCTGACGACCTCCACTGCTGCTCGTGGAAGTGGTTGTGGCAGTGGCGGCGGCACTGCCCAGAATAGGAGACGAATTTACCGCGGACGTGGGTACGGAGGAGGATGACACCCCTGTAACGCTACTGACCAGCTGGTGCAAATGATTGGATAAAGACGGCGCGACCCCCAACAGGGTACTTCCTAAAATGGGGCTAGGACTGGGCGCGCGGACATTCCCAGAATTCCCAGAACTGGACACAGCTCCACTCCCTAAAAACGGACTGGTTCTGTTGCTACCTGCCGACGAACCGTTACCGTGCTCTCGGTTGTCGCTGTTACTACGCCAGGACGATTGCGGTTGGGGTGTGGTCGGACCCCCAGCAAGGGCCTGCACTGACCCCGAGGAGGAACCATCTCCGGGATGATGATCACTGGCGGATCCGGCGGAGGGTGTCTCCTGACACAGCTTCACACCATGCTTCTCTTGGACGTGTTGGATTAGTGACCAGGCAGAAGAGCAGATTTGTTGGCAGGTACCACAAGTGATTCGATTTGGTTCTGCAGGAAAAAAACAAGAAATCAACATTACATCTCTCTCTCTCACACACACACACACGGTAATAAAATTTCACCTCGAGCAATACTCTCAGGACTTTCGTCCCAGCGGAATGCTCATCAGACTTATATAAAATTCTCCGCATTAGCAGCAGCCGCACCAGAAAGCCCCTACCTACAACCTACAACTTTGTCAATAAACAGCACCAAGTTGACTCCGCGTTATTGAAATGCCCCAGAGAGCCCGAGAGAGTGAGAGAAAAACGCGAGAGAGCAAAAATGGAGAGACAAACAAGCCACTTTTTTTAGCCCACAAACCTGGCCCCGTATTCTCCTTCCACAATTCTCCCGCATTTCCGTAAAAAACCAGAAAGCAAGTTGTCCCCAATAACTTTTTCCCCAAACAGTGGCTGCATGCCTCCTCTCCAAATTGACTCGTCAATAAGGACAAGGACAACGACGTCGACGACGAAACAACAAGGCTGTTTTTTTATTGCCTTCATCATTAGTCGTCCACCCAAGGTGGAGACTCAAGTAGAGCATGTGGAAAAAATATCAACTTTTTTTCTCCGTGAGAGCCATCCTTCACATCCCTGTCGTTTTGATGAAATGCCCCTCATTCGAGACCATTCAAGTGTGCCACCAGTGCTACACACAACAATCAATACGAGAGGATATGTGATACGTCGTAGTACACACACACATCCCCCTGTGTTGTTCCACCCCCGCTTGTCGTTGTCGTCGTTGTCCTCCCTTCTGGTATTATTGCCCACGCACGGACACACTCCCATGATATAACAATTCATGAGGATGATGACGACGACGATGATGATGATCCACTTGGTCAATTGAGCTCGAAATAGAATTGACTACAGATAGATGCACAGCCGGCAACCTCCTCCTCTCGTGTAATACACCCAGCGCGCACAGGGGTAATAAAGCAGTGGACCGCGAAAGAGTTGATAGCGAGCTAAAGTCAGAATGTGAGCGGCATGACAACATATCATCTTGTTGACAACAACGACAACCGCGGTGATGATGGGGATGATAGGAGGATAGCTATACGGGATGCAGGGACGACGACGACGACGACGTATTATTATTTTTATTATCGTTGCACGAGCAAAACGTGATGTACATGAGTAAAAAATGCCTGGTCGCGCTCTCTCTCTCTATTGCGCTACAACAACAACGGGTTCTCCTGTGCCATTCAACCGTCGCCAGAAAAGTTGTGTACAGCAGCTAATATAGAATATGGATTTTCCTCGACTCTCTCTCTCTCTAGATCCCCTTTACTTTTTATTTTTGTGGAATAAATATTTGATTTTTTACGGGGATGTGTGTCGAGGGGAAATTTGGGGCTTTGTTGACATTTGTTGGATCGTGGTCACTACCGTTATCCTTAATGAAGCCTAGGATTATAATAAGGCGTCTAAAAGGAGAAGGAGGTAGATGGTCACCAGCGCCACCCCAAAGAACGACGAATGAGATAGGGACACTGAAGTCGTGTTGGGTTTTTGTTCCGGTTTTGTCACGGAGTAAATAGGGAGATAAACAGTGGCGCAGCCAAGGGGGGGCAGCCGGGGCATTTGCCCCCCCC
>JAHZNE010007649.1:0-12913 GCA_027744055.1 Callyntrura sp. NNG-2020 | reverse complement strand
CTGAAACTGAAACTGAAAATTTCAAACTGAACTGAAACTGAAACTGAAAAGTTCTAACTGAACTGAACTGTTTGACGCCCTATTGTGCATTCAACCTGCCGATTTAAGGGTGGTAGAGGATCAAGTGTCACCTTCGCAGTAGGTAAATGACCTGACTTTAAAAAAAAAGATGTGTGACCACGGGTCTTTTTTTACAAATTATAATTTTATCCGAAAGCGTGCAGTCAGTCGCTTCTTACAATTAGAAGAGAGGTACGCTTGCACTGAAAAAAACCGGGATTCCGGGACCGACTTGTACTTTTTAAGATACAACTCACACCTGGTTGTAAAGCCATTAAAATTTCCCTTGATTTTATTGTCGCTTTATTAAGTGGCCTCTTATTTTGCATGAATGCTTCTCCCGCAGCGCCATCACTAGAAATATCTTGGGCTACATTATCAACTTCATCACCATCCTCATCCTTGCATAGATTGCATACTAAAATGCTGTTACCGTTTTCATGATCCAACAAATTTGGTACAAATCTCTCAGCAACCCGGTGTCTTATTCATCAACCTCATTAAATCGCCCTCCTCCAGAGAGAGAGAGCTAAACTGCTGACTACAACTACTTACTCAAAAGCGTCCGCAACCAGAGAGACACGTTCCTAACTACCGTCACGTCATGTCAACCTACACAAATCCTTAATGGACTATATATACACACACACAATACGGAACACACATACACACGAGTTGGACGTGATTATGTTGATTATATGCTGATGACGAGTTACATTCTTACATTTATAATATTAGTATGCCTCTTTGTTTTGCTGTCTCATCTTTTTTTTTAAAAAAAATGGAACACAACGCATCATCATAATAACACAACAAAGAGCAGAAGCAGCGGTGGCGGCGGCGTCATTACTTTTTTCCTTTTTAAAACACAAGGTAGTATTAAGGCTAGGCAATGATCTGTTACAGATTCTAAATAACCAGGTTGATACGGTTACCCATCATAATAAGGAGTTCAGTATGACACAACGACCGACTCACTGTTTATCATCATCTCGGTCTCTCTCTCTCTCTCTCTCTCTCTCTCTCTTCTTGCTTTTTCCTACTATAACTCCACAACAGCCTAAAAACCAAAGAAAACACGAATGCTGCTCCTGCTGCATGATAGGATGATGATGATGATGATGATTATAATGGTGGCTTTATAAGCAGTCCCACTCCACTATAATATGCCCCACTGCCAGTAATAGTACTAGCAACAGTGGTGGTAGCAGCAGATATGTAGGAGTGAGAAACAAGTCGAAGTAGTCACACTCGGGGTTAAAGACCTAAACCATATTTTCAGTTGTGTTGAGTGTGCAGTTGAACTACATTTCTGCAAAGCTGCACACACACACACACAATAATAATAAATGTAGTGCGGTGGCGGCGGCAGCGTTCTCTCTCTCTCTCTCTCTCCCTGACTTTTTGTACGCTTGCTAAACTATGTAACTCTTTTGCTCTATCTGTTTTGTTGAACAGCAGCAAAAAAACAACCAGCACACAGACTTACTCTACTACTCATTCACTCACTCTTTATCATTCTTGTCTCTCTCCCTTGCTCACTCTAGCTTTTTCTGACTTTTCTGATGAGTGTGTATACACTTGAAACCGGATTCGACCTTCACCATTTGTGGACAAGCATCCTGATGTTGATGTGCCACTAAAAGAGGGCACTAATTCTCATAAGAGGTGCAGCAGCTTCAGCAGCAGCGCAGCAGTATCACACCAAAACCAAATTGAATACAATTGCAACAATCAGGATCATCGTTGCTAGTTTTTTTTTCTTGATGTTACGTACTCAATGCAAACGGCATTACTAGGTTGGCGCTCTCTCCCTCTCCCCTTAAGGTTTTTAGTGAGTCAGGCAGCCCAGCAGCAGCAGCAGCAGTTGTAAACAGTAGAAGTGCTACTTTGAGAGAACACTTAAAATATTACAAAGTGCTGTAATGTATGTATATATAGTAACAATTACAATAAAAATTCAGCGCAGCCTACATCATGAAATAAGTAGGTAGATGTGTTGTTATTATTATTATTATTACTACTTATTACAATTATAGGACTAGATACACATTTCGCATATATCACCCTCACCCGCTGTTATGTTGTGTGTGGTGTGTGTTGCGGGGCTTTGTAATAGCCGATATGCTATTTTATATTTATTGTTATGCTCAATCGTGGTAATAATAGAATATATTATTATTCCCATGGCTATATGCATGCCTGTAGGGACGACGAAATGGGAATAATGAGTTTATCTAGAAAGCATGGGCATGCTTGCTTGCTTCCTTTCCTCAACGTGCGTCGACGTCGTCGTCGCTTTGTTTCCTGTTTCACACTTTTTTCTCCTCTTTGTGTGTATATCAGGGCCCAGGGGAGACGTAATTATGTAAGAGGAATATTAATTAATCTAATGTTAATTGTTTCGATGCAACGTCAACGGAGGCTCACCACCAGGGTGACTGTCACGGTCTGTCACTGTCTGTCACCTTGTCATCATAGCTTTTTGTGCTAGAAGCAACATTACGATTTTGATGTCGGTTCCGGTGTGCAAGTAATACACAGGGAACATGGTGGTGGAGTGTGAATGTGTAATAATTAATTATGCATGTATTATTCAGTGTCATTTCCATAGGTATGCAAGCACTCACCACAACCTGGCATTCTGGTGGAGGCATTAATAATAATTAACTTTGTCTCATCTCGAGGCCCTTTTCTACGTTTCTTGAGTAATTAGTAATCAATATATTTACTTTCTTTATAAGAAAGTGACTGTAAGTAAGTCGATAACTCCTTCGATAGGGGATATTTTTATTTTTTATTTAAATCTTTACTACTTATTTCTTGAAAGTTGATTTAGATTTGCTTTTTCTATCAAGCTATTTAAAAGAAGGGAAACTGATTCATTTCTTAGGATATATAGTAATTTTGTCAACACAGTAAACAGTATGGATTTCTGTATGCTGATTTGTGAATTGCGTATAAATTTACCCATCATTGCCACAGCTAATATTATACCGAAAAATGCTCCCCCCATCACCATCCCTATTTCTGTGCAAGCGACATTAAAAATGATTCGGGTAAAAGCCGGCCCGGTAAAATCATAAATAAAATTAATTTTTATAAATTGAGTTTTCTCCCAGACAGGAGCAATGTAAAAAAAAATAGCACGAGTCCCCAACCAAACCGACTGAAGGGATTTACCCATTCGACTATTTTTCCAAAAAATACAAAGCACAAATTAGCTACATCGGCATTTTAAATAATTTACGACTCTTCTCGTACAGAGCCCTGTTGATCTTCTACAACGTGCCCCCACTTTTACAGGGATTTTTACCTCAAGAGAAAGATTCGTGTCAACACAACGCTTTTTATCTTATAGGCAAATGGCTCGCCACTACAAGGGAATGTAAACAGACACCAAACTATTTCACAAAGAGCAGTTCATTCTTCTACACCCTACACAAGGTATAAGGTAGTACGTTGGGTGCTAGACGCCACAGTGAGACAAAGACCACACAGTAAACATTTTTTGAGTTTACTTTAAAAGCCCAGCGTATTAACCGGTTTTATCATCAAACTCATACAAATATTTTATGATAAGTTCACGGCCTCAATGTGTACCTCATACCGTGCTGTTTTGTCTGTTTACGGAACAAAATTGAAATATTAATAATAATTTGTATCAAATTGTAAGCTACACCACCACTACTAATACTACTACAACTACTGCAGTAAGAGACAAATCTCTCTCTGTTCATTCCACCCACGTGTACACAACGTCGAGTTTGGACTTCACCACAAGTAAAACAGTCACATTGTCTGCCCAGGACGCAATGCCCTTTCCAATTGATACCTGCGTAAATTATTATTTCTTTCTGTGATATTCCTATATATGATCCTGACGTTTTCAACGATTTCTACAGAATGGCTTAATTACACAGCCAACAGCAAAACCCGCCGCTCACAAGATAATCAGCACAGAATTATTCATTTGAATGTGCTTTTGGTGAAATGGCGTGTTCATCATTGTGAATGAGGATGTCGCTTTGTAAAAATGTACAATCAAAAGTCGGCAGAAGGAAGTTATTAATCCATGTAAACATGCAAAGCACAGCGCTAATAAACTGACGTCAATTTTAATCTCTTTGCCACTTGACTCTCTTTATTACAAAGGAGTACTCCAGAGAAGCACAATGAGGGAAAGGGCATTGACATAATTAGAACGTGAACCCTCGACAGAAAAAAAAATTCAATTCAGCTTTAAGAATAAAGTATGTACGAATGTAAGCAGTAGTTAGTACCTTTTTCAATGTAACGTTCTTCTCTGCAATGTTGTTTTGCTATCGTGGTTCCAAATAGCATCTACTCCCGCAATGCACGAGTTGTCACTAAAGTAAGGCACATTCTAACTGCAACCGCACAATACGGTACTTATCCACTAGGAACCAGTTTCACATGTACGCTTGGCACGTCCCACACAGCGTGACGAATCGGAATTCTACACGGAAAACACGGAACTTCACAATTCTGAAAAATTATTGCCAAGTGGCATGTCACAACTGGAAGGGTGGACACAGACCTACATACACACAAATACACACATAAACACTCATACGCTCTCCACGCACCTTCCAGAAATAAAAAAAACGTCAAGAAAGAAGGGAAATGAAAACAAAATAGTTTGTCCCCGTCCGCGTCTCACACTCTCGTTGATGTTCTTTAAAAATTTGGCTTTGTACACACCGTTGTCGATATAATATAGGCACAGTTACGAACTCGACCCCTCTTTCCTAGTAGTAATTAGTTGCACGTTTCATACCGTCCACCTCTGGATAACGGGAAACTTTGGCAAAATGTAGCAGTCGCGATCACACTTGCACACATGCCGTACTAGACTACTGTTTCGGAATCTAGCACCTCTGCCCTAGGAAAAGGCCGTCTTCAGAACTTTGTGACCACTTAACTTGTTGTTGTTGGGATGGTGACGCCATGCTTGCACTTATACCCTGCTACTCTGCGAATCTTTCTCTTTTCCAACAACAGCCGCAACAACGCCGCATCCAAAATTTTGTTCAGGGTTCTACTACTGCTTACTTGCTGACTTGCTTCATTCCTTCTCCGTCTGCTTCTGCCGACTACTACCAACCACCGTTCCTTTGTATCTCTTCCGCCTGCGTTCTCTCTCGCTACTCGCTACTTGGGAGGTTGTTGTTGTTGTCTTGAGATATGATCAGCATGCAAGCATGTGCGTTTCTGCAATGTGCGAACAATCTTGCACCGAGAGAGAGTGTGTGTGTGTGTGTGTATGTTTTTGTGGAAGTAGAGTTCCTTCTGATTTTTCGCAACAGATGAGGAGAAGAAGAAAAAGAAAAATGACGATTACAATGGCGATACACTGACGGTTCGGCGTTACTACGATAACTAGTACTGACTACTACCACTACTACAGCGTTGAAGCTCGTTACTCTATCTCGTTCTATCTCCCAAACCCCTTTTTACCTATTTTAATTCAATTCAAAATGAATTAAGCGGACTGCGTGACGAGATGTGTGTGATGATGTAGCTGGCACTTTTGGTGCTGGTGGTGAAGCTCTTTCTTTTTTCTCTTTCTGTTTATGTGTGAAAGAAGATGTAAGCTGCTGCTGCTGCTGCTCCTGCTGCTATTTTTCGATAGTTCCTGTTTGGTGATCAAAATTGGTGTCGAGTCTGGGTTCATGCCAACTTATAATGATGATGATGGTCATGTAAGTATGTATGTATGTAGTATGTAGGTTTTTTCTGTGAATTCATATGGGCACACAGCAGCAGCAGCAGCAACGCAACGGCAACATACATAGTGATACCTAGTCGCGAAAATACTTGTAGTAAAACAATATTCCGCATAATAATATTATGCAGAAAAAATATGCGCTAATATTGCTGCTTTACTATTGCTACTATGTATGTACACATGGATACCTATACCAAGTGAGGATGATGATGATGATGTACTACTAAAATGTGACTGATGAGATGAGGAGGATGAGATGTACGAGTCTATGAAAGCGGGCGAAAGAGTGTGTGAGTATGTATCTGTACTACATCGTCTACATAGTTTGCAATGCCATGGCAGTGCTTTCTTTTCAGTATAAGCCACTGTTGTTGTTGTTCCCTGCTGCTGTTGAGAATTTTCATTCAGCGTCCGTATTTATTATGTACGCACACATAGTTGTTTGTCTGCCGCATTTTTGCAAATTGTTGCCGTGCTGGCAAAATTATTTTTAGAATTGTAGAAACGGGAGAGAAAAATCAAGCATAATATAATCTTTTATATAACAAAGTATATTTCAGATTTGGTGTGCTGTTGTTCGGTGAATGGTTATCATGAGGATTCAAAATAAACAGTAGAGTAGGGACCCTTTGATTTTTAAAATTTTCAAATATTGTTATTTATTGTTTTTATTAATAGCGCTGTAGTTGAACACATCATTGGACTCATTGCTGTAACTTTTTTTATTTAATTTATAAATCCGGTTAATTTCATTTTAATCAAGCCGAGTTCCCCGGCAAGGGAGCCTGGTCACTATTTGTAAACGTACGTTATTTTCTCTTCTTAGGTAGTTTTGTTGTAATGATGATGCTGATGATGATAATATTATAAACAACTATATTATAACTATGTATGTACTATATTATGAACCATAAACCAAAATACATGTTGTGCCCCTCTTTTTTCAGCACAGTGGTTTCTGTTATGATGATGATTATGATGATACTTCTTTAAAGCTTCAACTAGATCACTATTACGCTCTGCCCTGCAAAATAAAAAGCAATAGGGAAATGCACACATTCACATCACAACAGATACATGTACACACAGACCATACTATACAAACCACCAACACTTTATAAATATTTTTATCATGATGCACTGACAAAGCCGTGCTAAACAACCAACAACAACTCTACCAAGAGCGGACAAAGACGATACGACGACAACAACGACGGGTTTGAATTCGAGATCACACTTTTCCCGACAATGACGACGATGATCTACTAAAAAGCAAAGCAAAACATTTTTTTTTCTGTGCAGCAGCAACACACACAAAAAAACTGCTCAGAATCAGATTAAGTCGATGTTATTATGCGTTCCTGTATACATGCTGGTCTCCCTAAATTCATCCCAGTTATAATAGGCATAGGCTCGCCTCTTGCACTTCAGCAGCCGTGTGTCATCTGAAATTTGTTACTTTTGCTGTTATACTGGCATGCAGAAAGAGCATATAGTCGTCGAAATAACCGGCGTAGTCGTACAGCGACAAGAATGATAAATTGGTAGCAGCTGAAATTGCGTACGAACGAAGAACACTTCAGTTTAACATACTCCCACCAACAATTAATCAAAATCATACAGGATTGCCATTTGGCTGCAGTCTCATATTTTTTCTCTCTCTTCTGTAGGTCTCCGCATGCTTATGTGCAGACGAATGATACCTGAATCAATGAACTTTATTCTGATAATCGAGTAAAGTTTGTTGATAAATAATGTGTCATTAATACATATTATTGGAGAAAATGCGGAAAAGGAGTAGCATGTGTGCACACATACAAATTACAGTATCATAGGTAACTCATTGCAAGCAGGTTGTATAATGGCTCTGTGCGTTGCATGCGCATTTCTAAAAAAGGGATAATTTCCCCAGATTCCCCCAAAAATCGGCCGAAGCTTTTGCTACTATATATATCGTGATTTTTTAATGTCAATTTTGATTTATACTGATCCGTGTCACATTTTTAAAAAATTTCCTAGTTTTAGTAAGGGTTTAAATATATGATTCATTCCAACATGAGCGACAATATACAAAAACAAGAATCAAGTCCATCCATGCGTGTGCTCATGGTCCATGGTATATGTGATGTGTCCCCCATCATCATGATCATCGTCATATTGCGGTGGTTGATGTCGCTTTACAATGGCTTGCCACTTTTTAAGAAAAAACCTGTGCCACGCTGTTGTAAATAAAAGGCTGTAAAAGTAAATTATAAACGGAATACACACATATGTACGAATTTTAAGATGGTGATGGACTCTCTGGGATGGGATGTTTGCTTATGATGTTGTTCCTGTGTGTGTAGTGAGTATTGACACAAGGAGGAATTATTTTCGTGTCACACACACACTATTATAAGCCTTTTTCTGTGATTCATACACAGTGCTCCACTGATGAGCTTTTTTTGTGTTTTCAAATGATAATACGTATATCTGTTTGAATGAAACTTTGTATTGTGTGTGTACTGTGTACTGCACGACATTATACCACGGGGATGATGACTGAAATAGACGTGAACAGCGAGGATGATCATGATGATGGTGATGATGATGCGATGCTGCTGCTTCTGGTGGTAAGGCATACGATGATGATGATGATGATGATGATGATGATGATAATCGCAAATATTGCAATCCTTACCGTAAAAACCAGCAGTTCGTCTTGGCGTATTTTATCGCCTCCTTTTCTTCTTCTTTTAAAGCGAACGCTCTTTTCATTGCACGCTGCGCTGCTGTTTCTGTCGACGACGAGAAAAGGACGATGATGACGACGACGACGACGGCATCGAAGGATGTCGATGATAGTAATGGTGACGTTCTTGTTGCACGGCTAAGCCTACAAGGAAAAAAATGTAAGTCAGACAGGTATAGTAATCGTGCCACACGGCGAAAAATTTTAACAAGGTCTCAAGACTAAGGGGTCAAAAGCTGTTGACTGCACGTCGCGGTGCCGACTTCTTCTTCTTCGTCTCAACCGGTCGTCGGTCGGTCTCTTTACTTGGCAAGCAGTACCTGTTGCTTCCAAGTTTGTAACTTTTATAGAACAACAAAATATGAGGATGATGATGATGATGATGATGACGATGACGAAGATGATGCCGATGTGGGGATAGATTTAACATGGTGTGCTGTGCTGTGTGTCTGTGCACAATAAAATATTTAAAACTACACACATTATTAGCATTAAATTAGAGAGGAGGGCTCACTCCTAGATTTTACTTAAGCTGTTCTTACACTCCGCGTCATTACAACGAGTGCTATACTGTTGGTTGGTGAAACAACTCTGCCTATATTGCTATTCTCTAATTCTGGGGATGCTCTCTGCCGTAGCCAAATGATACGTAAAAAACAACCTACCTTAGTAACCTACCTATTTTACACAACACAAAAAAGGTTTTTTTTTTATCTATCCTCATCGGGCATCCTATTGGATTCAGTTACGCATGTAAAATTCGCTTTGAATTGAAACTATTTCATGGTGATAAAGGGGTTTACCTCATATCATTTTTTCATCTTTTTGGTCATTGTTCCTTTTTTTGCGTGTATGTGTGTGTGTGTGTGAGTGAGTGTGCGTCTGCATTTTCAACGTAACCATTTTTGCTAGACAGATGCCTTTAAATGCTTATCTATCCCACCATTAAATATTTTGCACATGCATAATATCAATGATATAAGGTTTACCTACAATTTTTAGTTGAATTTGTGCCTGCGCCAATTTTAAGCACGAGTGAAGCTTTACTGCTCAAATTAAATTACCGTGTCGAATTAATTCACTTTCAAAATATTGGGCGGATTTTGTTAATTTTGTCTTTACGATAATTAAAAAAAATCTTTTCAAAATTGCCTGTTTACCTATAAATGCAGTGCCGGTATGTAGCTAGACATTTGTATTTATTTTGCACTTTTTTCTTCCTGCATGCATTCTTTCCTTATAGCATCACTCGCATTAGTTCGAATAGTTATTCAATGCATGGAACCTGCCGAAGTTGCTACCATTTCATGTGACTTGTAAAAAAATCTCCTTTTCCCCCTTCTTCACCATTCGCAGGTAAAAATAGCACAGAGAATCACGATTGCCAAGATAGGTAAAGTCGGTGATTTATGATACCTTCATCTATTGAACGTATATCGAGTGAGTAAACATTGAATTGAAATCAGGAGAATTATGCTGATTGATGCTGAAAGTTGAAAGAATGCTCAGCTACACGTAAACTTGCTTTTTGCAGCATTTTTTTTCTTTCGCGGCGTTTCGTTTTAAATGGAGTAGTAAATTTTTTTATTTTGCTGCTAAAAACCAAGCCGATGAACTGTAGAGCGAACGCTACTTGCTCGGTGTTGCCGCTGCGATGATGATGATGATGATGATCAAGATGTTGCTTGTAAAGTTGTGTGAGCTATATTTGTTGGGATCCCGGCGGCAGTATACCCATACACGCCACATTTTTTCAACCCAGCTTGGCCGTTTGTTCCTTTCTCCTTTTAGTGGCCGGTCGTCCAATTTTTGCAAAATAAGTACCAAACTTTGAAAAAAAATTCCCAGGTTTACTTCCGTGTACACACCCCCCCTGCATATCTTATCCTCCCCGGAGCTCGAAATAGACCAACGATTTCCGGTGAGTGTACATAAAAATTTAATGCTTCAAACGTGTGGCATAGTGACATACATTCTTCGACAAAGTGCCTCATAGTGAATAATGTGCTCCATGCAAATTTTCCTTGTATTCTTCTCTGTCCCCGACAACAAAGAACATTTTCCCCCTGTATCCAGCATAGGAATCGACGATATGGAGGAAATCATTACATGTTATTATGAATGACGAACCCAATTAAACTATTGAGCTTGTTACACTTGAAAGTTAGAGCAGTAGTGGCGTGCTTGTTAAGTCATTAACCCTAACTTGCATAGCGCGTTAGGACAGTTTACGCTTTTTTTTGCAGTTTGTACTTATGTTGTAGGTGGAGAATAAGGAAGAAAAAATTACAGGACGTCTGATTAGTGAGTAGGCAGAGCAACAGCAGCCGAGAGAGATCACTGACTGACTGACTGCCACACTACTGGCAGCCAGGCGTTCACATTCTGAGAGTACAGCCCGTGCATAATAGAATACGCCAAAGTGTAATTTATTCACTAAAACGCCTATCCACGTTGAGCTACGTGTTTGTACACAATAAAATGTAAGCCAGTGAGTACACAGCACTCACACACACACTCTCACACACGACGATGTTAATACTTTAATAATAGGAAAGCCAGTAGTAGACCGAAAGAGGAGAAAAATATCATTGAAAGGAATCTTGGCAAAAAATAGGACAACCGCTATCCCTTCCAGTAACCCACATACATGCATTGATACAAGCTAGTTACCATTATTATCGGTAAAAGTAGTGTATTAGCAGCAGTGGTGAGTGATACCAATATTAATTTAACGCTGCTGCCAGAAGTTGGTTGTGTGTGTTCAAAATCTGGTTGGTTCATGTCGATGGTGATGCGATGTCGACGGTTCAAGTTGAGTTGGTCCGTCGTGGTGCCGTGCAGTTGTCACTCACTCTTCTCGCTGCGCGGTATGGTTGCACATTGCATTGACTTCCTTGCATTACTTCCTATCGTCATTATTAGAAGTGGTGCTGTCGTGCAGTTATTTTTAGTTGTGTGGGTATAGGAGATGAGCGTAAATAATTTTGCTGCTTTTTTGGCCTGACTGACTGACTGACTGTACGGTAATGTCGGTGTCATGATGATGATGTATGTGTGTCGTATATAGGAATAGGGTACCACACGGCACATTATTACAGACAGGTTTAGTGAGTCAGAATTAGTAACGATGCGATGATGAGGATGAGGTATCCATATTTATACGACTCAGGTAAGTGGATTATTAGTGTGCCGGGGAGCAATTGAGACAATTGGAAGAGAGGAATGTTTTGTGGGTTGCATAGCCAAGTAGAAAATGACTGAATTAATGGTAGCCGCAGATTTCAGGTAAATGTCAAAAAATGGTGTTTGTTGACACGTTAAGTCGTTGAGTTACTTTTTTGCGTATACTTCGTAGCGTAAACTAACGATCACGTAAGATCGTAAGATCACGATTAACGGGTATCTTTCAATCAAGAGACTGACTTTTCTCTTGTACATGGTAAACAGCATGGCTTTATTGTAATGGCAGGTAATACGGTAACTATGATGATGTTGTGGACTTTGTAAATAAGGAATAACAATGGAACTAGTACCTTGACACAGCTACTTTTATGTAAAAAAAAACTAACTCTGAACAACAGGACGAACAGGAACATAAAAAAGTGGCAAAGTAAATAAAAATTACTTATCTGGAAGTCTGTCAACATGAAATGAGAAATTTGAAGTTATACACATTGATTTGTACGGGGTACTACAACTCTAGAACAGAAAATGAACTGTAATTGTTTTTACATATGGAACCCTGACTTCACAATTGCGAAATCTTGAGTTCCAACCATTGTCTCCATTTTGAAATTTGACCCCATTTGGGGCCTGGATCGACTGATGGATTTAGAACAAGCTCGGTATATGCGGTTATAATATTAAATATCATGCGAGTTTTCACCAAGCTGGAGAGATGGTTGATCGTTTAGCCCAATGAGATTTTAAAATGTGAGGGTCAACAGCCGAGGTAACCTTTCATCCCTTGCCGACAATATAAATGACGTTTCGTGTTAAAATTTGAGTCTCTCTCTGATGTCAATATACGGAGTGGACGATTAATTAGCACTAAACTCACACCATCTCTGTTAGTATACATATTTAACATATTTTAATGCACACGGTTCCAGCTACTGTAAGATACGGTCCATGTAATTAGTAACAAAATGCAACCTTCCGAATTTGCCAAAGGTTGACTCAACCACAACGACTTCAAAATCTATTTGCTTTCTTCATATATATCGTTGGGACAGACGGCCAAGATAGCGACAATAAGTGATTTTGTCACTTCCTAGCCATCGGACGCATGATCCCATAGCGTACATTAATAGTGATGGTCATAACTAAAGTTCCAATTAATATGTTGCTAAAATGACCAAAATATG
>JAHZNE010007648.1:0-31014 GCA_027744055.1 Callyntrura sp. NNG-2020 | reverse complement strand
TCTCATTGGAAAAAATAAACTAAAACCATTGACTTTCACAAAATAATTTCTGATTTTGAGCAAGCCAAACACACATTTAACTTGCGTGTAACTCTTATGAAATAATGCCCCCGGCTAGTTTGTATTCAAGGGCCGAGACATATTGTCATCCGTAGGGCCGGGCGCTAGCTGAATTAGGACCTGGTAGAAGTAACTGTAGTTTCTGCAGAAATATTTAATTTCACAATATAATACAACTGTAACGGAATACTTATTCACAAATAGATACATTAGACAAAGACGGACACTGGAAAAGTACAAAAGCAAAACTTACTCATTTCATTAATGAACAGAATTCAACAGAACCCTCATGTAAAACCTGTCAGCGCATCATTTTATCAATAAAACATCGTATCGTATCACATATGTATTTCCCCTGATCAAAAGTCGTTGAAACTGTCTCTGTGACATTTCCATTGCTGCTGTATTTGTAATTTGTGCTTGAGATAAGTTGAAACAATCGTAAACAAAAAGAGAGCTAGAAATACCTACTTACCTAACACAGCCACTTTTTCAATTTGTTAGAAACCTTTAATTACTCGACATGGGTTTTTACACCAAATTCCTAATCCACCTAACAGTCACTACTAAACACACCCAGGATACATAAATTTTGAAAATCAATTAAACTCATAATGAATTAGTTTTTTTTTCAGGAAGCAATAATCAACCAGCTTTTCCGGCTTCTTAATTTCATTAAACATTAATCATCGACAGTGCAGTTTGAATACCGGTATACTTTTTACTTTATAGCTTCGTTCTCTTTCACTGCACCTGATAAAATATGAACGATAAAAATTGGGAAAGAATTCGGCATTTCCTCGAATTCAGCTTAATAATAGTAATAGAATCAACATAAACAAAGAATAGGAGCTTGTAGCTACCTACTGAACAGCCACATCTACAACATCCTCATATATTTCATTATTTATTATTATTATTGAAATCACTGACAACGCGAAACAGGACGGAAAAATGGTATTTTTGGTTTTTGTGACAAATTTTATGATCCGGCACGTCTTTCTCGTAATGAGAGTAAAACAGAAGCATGGATTGAAAACCAGCAAAGGAAAAAGTTTCTATACGGTGGTGGTGTATACCGACGGTACAAGGATACTAAAACTGGAAAAGGAAATGAAATATAAAACATAAATGAACGTCGTCGCACGTATAGTTGTACTATTCACCCAAGTTTTCTTGGATCCAATGCATTGCACATATATCTTGTTAGCTCGGAAAATTGTAAACCTCATCCAGCCAACTAGCATTGAGGAGGCACGTCCATGAATATTATCAAATTCATAGCGTATCACTTTTATTATTGTTATCGTCATTACTATTATATCCATCATGATTTACTGCTATATCGATAAGAAAAGGTGACAACAGTCCTCTTCTACGACGAGACTCGCTCGTTCTTATTAGCACGGAGAAGAACCCATTACCACGGACTTTGAAGTACAAGCTTTATACTAGGTGGTAAAGGGTACGAATCAACTACTCCTGGGAATGTACACAGGCAGAAGAGGCAGTCTGGTGCAGTGTGTGCATGTACATTGAAAATGGTAAAACTGGATATTGTGCTGTAAATTTTAGCAGTTCGGCGCTTCTGTATTATGCATTTTATTGAGTGCAGAGGGAGTCAAAGTTTTCCTTCCGAAGGAAATTTACGTATGAAACATGTTGGTGGTGGGTGATGATGACGATGTATCAGTAGTCACGCCACCCCAGTAGAAGATGGAATAGAATCTGAAGATAGAGTGAACATTTTTAATCATATCAGTGATCAGTAGTACCAATAAAAAAGTGCATGGCGTTCTGGCTTGATGTAGCAGATAAAGTAAAAAGAGTACAACTATAACGATGTACAAAACAATCTGATATCCAGAATTTCCTTCCTTCTTGCTCTCGCTCTCTCTCTCTTTTCGTTCGCATACATTATTGAAAAAGATTGCATACTGACTAGCGTACTGCTACGTCTTCCTTCCTGTCTATCGTCATTTTAACCAAACAAGAGCCGTTGGGTCAGTCATCCGTACTCCAGTTTCTCCAAAGAAAGCGGAGGCACTAACAATTCTCTAGAGATTTTATTCAACAAAAAACCGTACAGCTGTATGGAAAGCCGACTATCATCAACAAATCAAAGCATCAGCGACCCTGACTCTGTGAGAGCAATCAAGAAAAAGTCGGAGAGAAATTGTTATAAATGATGAAAGTAAAAGTGATGGAGTATAAAGGAGGAGAGAAGGGTTAAGAGGGAATCTTTGATAATTTGATAGTTTTTCCTAGAGGTAAAGGCATTGCAGCCAAGTCGAGGGCAAAGAGAGATGGTAGGAGCGACGAAGCTGATCATCCCGCTTTTATTTATTAGTTTTTTCCTATCCAGTCGGTATTGTATACAAACTCCTGGCCACTGCACCCTACCCGAAACATATTTATAACACATCTAGTAAATATAAGACAGACGGCTACTTGGCTACTAGCATTAAGGACAAAGGTCATAAAGTCAGACAAGGTTTACGCAAACTTTTAGAGAGCCATCTTAATCAGGCATTCTGCACAACACACAGCTACATAGTTACAAAGCCATAACACTTTTTATGATATTTAATATTGAAGTGAAGATAAAGACTGCAGACGTGTTTGGAAATAAATAGTAGCCTAGTACATTCAAAAGTACCGATCATTCTTGTGTATACTCTGGGCAATATGTAGGTTGTAGCCTTTAATTGTAAAAGTGATTTTATATCATGATAATGGGCTTTGTAATGTTTCAGCCGCCGAGTTCCTTTTCTCGTATGCACACACACCTCAAGTCACTTTTATTATGTTTATAAAAAAAGCTTTCCTGGCATTACGTAATATTGGAAGTCGAATGGTTGTTTACTTTTTTCTCAAAGATTGGTCATTACGTCACATTAAGATATACAATTTTACAGGATTGACGCAATGTACCAATGACAGTTCTTGTACCTTCTACCTTCGGTCCCTCTATACCGTGATTGAGAATGGAAAACATTGAGACTTGCGTAGATAACTGGCAGTAGGGCACAACCAACATTCTTTTTAATGCAATTTTAACGGGACTGTAGAACTTCATTTATGCAAAAATTGAGTGATGAGCGATTGTTACCAGTGTCACTCTAAGATTTGGGTGCACTGACTCATAATGTGTTCAGTGTTTCAGAGCATGCATACCTATATAGGTAATTGCATTTGCGGTTTCATCTTTACCTTGCCTTTACATCCACACAGTCATTCAGAAAAAATGTGTGCGTAACTCGTAACAGCCGACACAAAGGTAGCTCAATTACCACTTGTCCTGAAAATGGGCATGAAGTGTACGATAAAATTTACACGATTCAAAGAAC
Source organism: Callyntrura sp. NNG-2020 (assembly GCA_027744055.1). Taxonomy (NCBI): domain Eukaryota; kingdom Metazoa; phylum Arthropoda; class Collembola; order Entomobryomorpha; family Paronellidae; genus Callyntrura; species Callyntrura sp. NNG-2020. The sequence goes on along the minus strand of JAHZNE010007648.1, from coordinate 27,604 downwards.
AATTAAAAGGGCAGAGAAGTAAGTTGAAACCAGCTTTCAATTAGCTGTTCGAATCAAGTCATTATCCAGTACGTTTTCCTGGAACCCTGACCGCCTCTTGGAAAACGACGATACATGTGCTTGTCCTCTTTAACAAGTAGGAGAAATAAGTGAAATAACCAACCCCAACCAACCACCATTAGTTTTTTTATTTGTCCACAGCCAAGCAGTTTTATGCCAGCAGCACGGAAACACATCAACTAAAAAGCACGGCAAATGGTTGGGATCTTTCTGGACGCACTTCCCTACATACAACATAATAAGCCACGACATGGTTTTTTAGACGATACCTCTAAACGACAAATTTAATCTGTGCTCAAAGTTTCTTTTATCCCCGTCACCACCAGCCTCCGCCGCGACGCAGCATGAATTTTATTTTTCCTCGATGGTAATCATAACGGCACGATAAGTAGGTAGTAAATAACAAGAATAGGTGTAACTACTAACAGCAGATAATAAATATAATCTAAGATTAGTAATTAACTGTCTGGCTGAAAAGTGGTTAATGCTGCTGATAAAAAAAATGCTAGTGGCCTGGACTTATTACTGCAAGACGTCATATGCAGATTTTGCTTCCTACTGTTACAGTCGAGGTTGCAGAGCACCCACACAGCAACTGTGATCTGTCTGTTGACACAGCAAATGGAGCTTTAACAAACGAGAAAATCCATCTAATGGTAATGGCAATAATAATAGTAATAAGTAATAACCTGGCAAGTAAAAGCAGCACAGAAGTTTTTGTAATGACCTGCTGATAACTAAAGTGTAATAGATGTCTAAGCCCTGTTAAATGTCTCACGGTGTAGAAGTTTCAACTATCAATGCATCTATGTCAGTGGATGAACACACAAGACGCAAACCCATTCGTAAATATAGGAAATCGGATTCCATGCATGTATGCCATGCACGTAGTCTGTATGTACAGGACAACAAGTTGGTTCATGGCTTGTGCATGCAACAAGATACAAAATAGCAACAACTGCTTAAACTGGTACTCACGAAGATAAACAGAAACACGACACTTTGTGCCTATTACCGGCTCATCATCACACAATAATATTATGCATCTTTTATTATTCATGAGACACCAATCAACACATAATGTACTCTGGATGGTTCTACATTAAATCAGGTAAAAAAAACACAATCTCCTCACCATCATCAACACCGCCGCACCGTCAGTCGCACAATGGACTAGGTATGCAAGGAGCAGAAAGACAAAACAAGTATTAACCGTATTCCACACAAGTTGAAAGTGTTGCAGAAAAAAAAGTGAAGGAGGACTACTACTAGTTGGTACACACATGTGGGTTTTACAACATCGTAACGACACACGGGGAAAATGACGCGAGGCGGATCACAATCACTCGGAACAAACGAATGATAATGCTAATGAGCGAAGAAAATGCTACTTACTACTAATACTCCACTGCAGGCACTACTCGGTCCGTATTATATAAACATAAAAGGGGTAATGCACCACAGCGATAACATTTTAAAAGCATATCTTAATTTTTTTGCCAACATCTTAATACTCATTCATTCTTTACCTGTTGAACTTAATCACCGGATATATTTATCACTGAACACGTATGAAATTTTGTCTAACATCAAAACAAAGAGGGGAGCCTCTAACATTTTGTAAGCTGAAATGAGCCGTCGTAAGTGTAAGATATTTTTATTGCTTATCTAATATTCTTGTTATTTACAAGGCAGTGAAAACCCTGCAGAAACTCTGTATGCTAATTGTGTTTCTATTAATGCTACACACACCAGAAGACCTACCAATTTGTCCGTTTGTCTTTATTGGTCGGAGGGAAAATAAATTAGCTTGGATGATGGTTTCAGTATAAATATATGAAATAATCAGGTATTTAATTAATCATGCTACGCATAGAGAAAACGCCATGCGTGTGTGTGTGTGAACAAGTAATGCGTAGAAGGATTTACCAGAACGTTTTTTTCTCCTGTTGGTAATATCGTATGGAAATTTATTAACCCTGGATAATTAACCGTCGTTCGCTATCTCCCTTTCTCTCTACTTTTCTATATTCGATTCAACCTGCGCAATTATTAGATATTATGAACAAATGAGATCATAAAATACCAAAATGTGGGTATTGGCAACACAAAATCACTGCTTTGAAAACAAGTTATATTTTGTGACTGCGATGATGCTGGTGGTGTGGTGATGGAGAATGCGTGAGACAAATGTGTTTTTTATGCGTACATGGTAAATGGAATGTCCCATTAAAATTCTAATTCTGCCTTTTTAGAAACGATATCCGAAACCACACAGACAGCAGCAGACCTTACAAAAGATTTCAGGTACGTAATTAACCAGAATGAACCTATACATTATGTTATGTAAATCATGGTTGATTCTGGTATCACTCATCCAGCGATTCTACTACATTCAAAGCCATGAGGCGTATATATACAACAACGAAAGCTTTGCTGCCAACTGGGCTTAAAAGGTTTCTTACGTTCACACTTTTACCTGTACTGGATTGAAGGTATTCCGGATTATTAATGCATGTGTTGGGAAATTAATGCGTCTAAAACACCTTTAATATTTACATAATGATTTTTGTGTTTGTATTTAAAATTACACCACTACAAATCCTACACGCTTGCACTGTTGCAGCTAAAAATATATACGTGCTAGAAAATGTAATATTTTATCAGCTATTAAAAGCTATCATCAAACCTCGTTAATCTTTTTTGACTCCGCATTTCAGCTTTCGGAACGGTAGTCCCTTTTTAACATTTAGCGTGCATTTCTCTCTGCATTCATTCATATCATTTACGTACACACAAAATACCAATTTGCACAACGTGTGAACATGAAACAAGTAATGCAGAGTTTTTCACAAGCTCTACATGCATAGCGTTCTTTGTAGTCCGCTTTTTCAGTCAAATTAAAGACGAGGAGTGCGCCGTACATACGTACGCTCGGCGCTCACTCAATTTTTTCGTGCATGATAGCTACTACAAATATCAAAATCGGATCAAGCAGCTTGACCGGTGCCGTTGTTGCAGTAAACTGATGAATTATAAATTCCTTTGTATTTTTGTATTAAACATTTCCCCCAAAACACTGATTATCATACAGAGGGAGTACACTCTGTTTTTTCATTGTTGTTTTACACCACTTGCAACTTCTGCTGTTTAGTACTTTTGTTATATACTTAAATACATATTATTATTACGTATCGATAGGTCGGTGCAAGTGTGATGCTATTTTTCTAGAGTTGTACCACATACAAGTCAGTATTGTTCCTTGTTCGTTACTTTTTTAGGGAAAAGGGGGCTGATGGTCACGGCATATTGTAGGTATTATTGTTGTAATAATGCAAGATGAGATGCAATGCACTTTTTCATACATGTTAATAATAATAATAACAAAAAATAATAATAATATTATATCTGTAAGTCTTTGTGCATACAAGCATACGTTTGATAAAATATTTCGTTTTTTCTTCATCATTTGTGTCTAGCGTAGCGTCTGTAGAACATTTCACCATATAAAATTCAGCTGAGTGTACTTGAACATGAAATTGTTTTATTTTATATGTGATGCTTTCTGTATAAAACACAAAATTGTAGTGAGGAAGGGAGCGAGAGAGAGAGAAAAAACTTATTAAAAGACGGAGGAATTATATAAACATGTACGTTATTATTCGTACGTCCGTCTGTTTTGATGGTGAGTATATATACATTAGTTCAATCTTCGTGTTACACTATATAACTTATCCATCCGTGCAGATTCCTGCTGTTCAAATGCTCTCGTAATGATGACCGTACGGCATAACTTATTGAATTAACTACAAGAGCAACAGCCACATCCTCCCAAAAAATCCCTTTTCTTACTTTAACTCTGTTTCTTTGCCACTCATCACTAAAAAATAAGCAAATGTGTGTTTTTCTTGTGCCGACGTTATCCTAATATAAGTAGGTAGTCACCGACTGTGAAGAAGAGATCTTCATTTTGAGAAAAAAAGTAGGAAAAAAACTACAATCGAGGAAGAAAGGGGAATTGCACTTTGCAATCATTTTATTACATTAAGCCGCATTATACATTATTATACGTAGGTAGACACTGTTTTTCCTCTTTTGCGTTCACTGTTTCATTTTGGTTCCTTTTGACTCACATGCCTTTACTACACTACCACCCTTTTGAATTTTTTGAAGAGAATATATATGTTTTGGTAGTAGCATCTAATAAGTCAATAGCAAAAATGGGAAATCAGTAACAGGATAAAAAAAACAGTCAACAGTGAAAACGTGTTTTATTTTAGCAGTGTCAAACAAAACAGAGGGGTAAAAGAGGGAGAACAAATGTCCGTATGAAATGTAAACAAGTCACAGATGTAGGTATTGTTACCTAGTATCTCCTACAACGACTTTTCCACAGAAACGGTGGATTTTTACGGGGAACGTAGTACGGCATAAAACAGGGAAGAATATTATGTAAGAAAACTACCCATCTGTCAACATTATAAAGCTGTTAAAACACATTAATAACACAAACAATTTTCTCAATTTCAAAAACCATCCTACAAGATGCATAAAACAGCAGGAAGATTCTCTCAATTCGATTTGAGAAAACGTAGCGTCGTAGCAGTATGGAAATTGCAAGCGTCAATGAAGACGGTTGTACACATCAAGTTATCAAGAATAGTTTGTTTGGTACACACTCATAAATCACAGTACTGGGGAGAAAAGAAACAACAGCCCGACGGGAACTGTTTGAAAGAGAAGTAGTAGTGTGGTGGTAGTGATCACGATATCACGGTATTATTTTAAATGAAAGTTGTTTCTTAACAAGAAGGTAACTAGCTAATAAGGATAAGCCTCATCATCGTCATCTCCGCTCTTCTCCTTGGTGAATTGAATTATAGAAAGTTGCACACAACACACGGCCATTGATAAACAAACAGAAAAAAGAGACTAACGAAGACACTGTTTGTATCATTTGTTATGTTAAATGTCCCAGGAGTGCCGATTGAAAAATAGTTTAACAACTCTCCCGTAATTCCGGCGATGACGGCAATCCAATTTCTGATTTTTTTTTCTCTTCTTTTCAGCGACTTACATCCCTCAATCCGAACGTGAAATGACTCACGACGAGGTCACATGGAAAACAAATCTTTAAACGTTGTCATAAACTCTCCACATTCGTCTCAGCTTAAGAGAGGATAACGAGAGGGGTGATGATCTTGATGGTATGATAATGATTAACTTACTACTATTATCACTCCTATTATTAGTATGCACTTTATCTACCGTCTTCCTTTCTCTTAAGACTGGTTCAATATGTTTTCTAACAATTTTAAACAAACGTGGATTTTTTTCTCTCTCTCTCCCTTACGTAAACCTCAAGAGTGAACTATTTTGTGTACAGTTGCGTTCCTTTTTTGCATGCAAGCCAAGCACTGTGCTGTCAAAAAAGTGGCACATTAAATAAGTGTCTTTCTTCTCTCTCTCTCTCTCTCTCGTGCTTCTTTCTCTACAGTCGCTACAGAGAGTTTTTTAAACGAGACAAAAAAATGTTGCTGCAACAAAGTGCGCACGTATGACTCTCATAAGAAGATGTTTTTCTTTCAACAAGTACAACGTAAAAAAGCAACAAGAGGAATAAAAAGGGATTAGCAGTGCATTTTGTACTTTATATTAAACGAAGAACTACTGACTGACTATTACTATACTCTTCTTAACTACCGCGACAAAACATCACCCAAGTGGTAGTACTCACTTTGTCTAGAGAGATACACATATATACCGTACGCTTTTACAATATATACGCGACTGCATATTATACCAAATGTAAAAAAGATAAATGGCAAAAGAAAGAGAAACGGCGGATCAGTAAGATTTTTAGGCTTGTATAAGTACGTGTGTGTGTATGTGTGACTCCGTTAAAAAGTTATCAGGATGATGACGCTCTTTAGTATTTTCTGAGTATTAGTATACCATTGGCTAAAAATTTGTACTCTTGCAATCATATTATATACGCGTCTAATCCAAATGTATAAATTATGGATGCTTGTTCGTCTTCTTGTGTGACTTGCTCACTTGAAGGCGGCGGTGTGTGATGAAATGATGCAAAAGCAAAAGTTGAAACAAGCCACTTGAGAAGCCTTTGTTTATTTATACTTTGTAAAAACTATCGACATTAATGCAAAGATGGGATATAAAGATAATTGCGTTTTTTTACGCACGCCACAAGCGCTTGGCAAATTACTATATGGTCATGTTAATTTTATTTTTGCACATGGTCGTCGTTGTCGTTGTCGTCAATACTTTCCACGTTTCAAAAGAGTATGTTTAAATAGGTGTACAAAAGTGCGACGTCATCATGATGGTGCATCATTGTGGGAGTGAGTACAACAAACGTCAATTGACTGTAATATCTTCTTACCTTGGCCTATGAAGAAGTTTAATAAAATCCCAATCAAAAGCATTTTCCTCCCACTAACACCACCAACACCGCCTCCATCCATTGTGCCCGGAGAAGCCGAATTTGGAGTTCACATTCACCACAAGTTAAATATCAAAAGGTGACGCGGTTGTCCAGCCAATTGTGTTGATTAATAATGAAACCCGCTTGGCGGTGTAGAGACGTTACATTATTTCACCCTCTGAGGCAGCAGAATCATCATCATGTTGGACTCGTATTTTCTCATCAATGCAATATCACCACAACAGACTACGGTATATATAAAAATGACTATACTTCCTTCAGTTTACTTTCACATTTTCCCCCTCGCGTTCCTCTACTAGTTTGCGTAAATGGAAATATCTGGGCAAAAGAGGGATCCTGAGACATGTACGTATACCTCAGAAATATGTTTTTATCGCCCAAATTACATTTTTTGCGGCACAGACCACCGCGGTACACCAGTGAGATGGCTCATTCCTCACATTATTTGTTACTTAACACTTTTCTTTGATCTTTCCTGTTTCTTCCGCTTTTCATGCCTTTGTTCTAGTACAACATTAATAAACTCTATCTCGCTCTTCTTCTCGACTTAACCACTAATTCTTGCTACCGCGATATATTTTTTTTCGCAGTAGCCGTCCAAGGAACTAAGCTGGCGGTGTCGATGAAAACGGTGAAAAAGACTAGCATGAAAAGAGGTGAAGCACACACACCAACAAACACACGCTGGATCCAACTACAGCGGCGATTTCGCTTTGCTCTGCTGATGTTGGCGATGCTTTCATGCATCCATCTAAAGAGAGACTGAAGTTGTTTTACGGTAGGGAACCGAGCCATACAATGATCAGTTTGTGGCAAGGTGCTGCTACGAGCAGCCAGCATAAAAGTGTGTGACTTGTGTGAGTTTGGTACAAGTAGCAGTACAGCACAACAGCTCATTGTATAAGTACACAATTTTTACTACCACCACCACTACTACTACTATTACTATTACTACTGTAAAAAGAAGAGAACGAGAAGCTTACAACTTTTTCGAGTCCGCGATCGCGATAAGAAAAGAAGAGGAACGCGGAGCAGAACAAAAACCAAGAATGAATTGTTGTTTTGGTCCACCCATTTTTAAAGCACAGCACAAGCAAGTATTATTATTACAGCAGACAAAGAAAAGCAGCGTGGTTTTCTACAGGGCGATCATATTATCATTTCATTATTAGTCTTATCCTCTCAGTCAACCAGACTGGGAGCGCATCGATAGCCTAAGAAGCAACGTTATTTTCCTCCGTCTTTATGATGATGATGATGACTGTAGATGAGTACACGAACACAAATCAGCTCAGGAATAAGAAATAAGCGAAAGGCAGCATAGATTAGTGATGTTGCGAGCAACGTAGCAGTTTTCTCATTTTCTTTTCTCTTTCCTCTCTGCCATCATTGCCACCACTGTTGGTGTTGAATAAGTCTTGAGGAGCATAATACATTTATTTACCATTAGTATATTACCGAAGTGAGGTGAAAGAAGAGGTGCAGGCAGGCAGGCAGGCAGATGAGCAGCAAGAAATACGGTCTAAAGACTTGTAATTACAAGTGCAAAAAGGAGAAGCTACAGCCTTTGGCACTGCACAGGCTATTGTGGCTCTGGCTCACTGTCAAAATCAGTGGACCAAATCCATTCCATCTTTCTTTTCTTTGCAAGTAAAGAAGAAACGGAAAAGACCGGGGTTTGGCTGCGTTGTGGTTGACCAGTAAAGGGGCCACTTTTATGAGCTAGTCACAATTACCATTATACGGGGGGATGATAGAGTTAAGGCTAAAACCAACTGATGTGAATCCCTTGTTAAAGGATGTAGTCGAAGAAAAAACATTGTACGTAACGTAATAGGCAAAAGGATTATTATCAGAAAAACCAGGCATTTCAGGCGAGTTGGACTAGGAAATGAGATCTATACTGGCAGAGTGTGAATCTGAAAAAGTGTGTATCTGAGTCGTCCTCATTTGTTTCATGCTTTTTAACATTTCCGTAATTACTACAACTATGAAAAAGCAAACAGCGGAAATTTAATTTTTCATTCTTTTCTGTTCGTAATAAAAAATCATGGAGCAGGTGCATTCATGTATTTTTGGAGTTCCACACACACTGTTTTCAGTCTTTTCCTGTTACTATAGGACCTCGCTGTCTTGTAGTTTCACGCCGGTGTCCGTTTGTCTGTTGGGAGCACAGCTTTTATGCAAGTTACGGATATGGATATCAACGAAATGTGTGTCGCAGCTCCGCTAGTTTTGGTTTGTTTATTGGCAATGTTTTAAATTGATCAGTGTCCCATGGGGAAAGAATCTAGAGATGAAATTATAACGATCCTTGGGTCTTATTTCACACATGCTTGAAAAATGTATTTTACCTAATAATTAATGCATACAACATGAAGGATAACTAATTTTCACCATCACACGAGCCAAATTGCTGTCTTGAGGGTGCTATGAGACATTCAAGTTAGTAAATCAAGCCATGCATTTTTATGTATAAAGATGTTATCGTTGAAAATGAAAGCATCAATTTTTGTGATAGATGTCAAGTCATTTACTGTTTCTAACAGTCTTCATCGCTTTTCTATATTTCATAGTTTGTTAATAAATGAACGTTTTCCCTCTCCATCTGTCCCAGCAGAAAAAAGGAAGAGCGGTAAGAAATTGGATCTTTTTACGTGGTGCTTTTGATACTTACCTATATTACAAATAAAAAAATTGGTGGATTTTTTCCATTTGTGGGAAGGAAAGGAGGCAATGACTGCAAACTTCAAGGTAGTACATACGGGTACCTAGCTAAACGTGAAAGGGCATCTGACCTGATATGGTGATATATGGTGGTGGGTCGAATGAGTGTAATGATGTGGTAATTCTCATAGATGCATTTTCCCATTTCCCGTGTGATACGCACCATAAAAATAGTAATGATAAGGTTGACGGTATAGCAATATGCGTCTTAGCGTTGTATTTGGAGAGGCTCAATTACCCTGACATTTGAACAACTTATGAACACTCACTCACGATCAGGAGCAGCACAGCGTCGTACGCTTCAAAATGCTGCTGTATGATGATATACCGTCATAAACACTACTTTCCTTTCCTACAACATAACAAAATGATGATATTTTTATTACTGCCTCTCCAGCACATAATAATATCTCTTTTACACATCTTTACGATATGGATATAACTTTGTACATAGAAAGAATGATGTGTACTGGCCCATCAAAAAGACAAAAATGACATTCACGGTAGCTATACGTTTATTATTGTATCAAGAAAAATGGAATCCTGTGAAATGATTGTAGTGCACCTCCCGAGGCAGTTTCCTTTTCATTCATTCACACTCTCCTACAACGCCACACGCGCTCATTCAAAACCAATCTTTCTCAATGTCTTTCTCCTTCCCTTCACTGCTGCCTGTTTTTGTACGTATCCTTGTATGCTTGAATGTGTCGTCAAGTGGTGTAAGTTTAATGCCACAGCTGTCATTCACTTTAGGAACAACTTGTACAATATTTTCGTTCGAAGGCTGACGGAGAAAGAGGTAACTTGACATGTTATCTCTAAGCTTCATCTCATACTTACACTCATCCTCTTTGATGTCGTCTCCCCATTTGATCTCTTGTTTATACGTGAAATATATGTATTCACTCTAAGGTAATATTTTACGCGGCATCTCACATCTCCTCGTACGAGCTCCAGAGATGAACGTACAAGAAACATCAGATGCCATACTTATATTTTCATGTGTTTTAAAACGCCCCTTGCAAGGACGCCCACGTTTTTTACTTATTCCATATCTCAGGTAAAGTCAGTCTAATGTGTTTTCTTTTAAGGATGACCCACGATTGACGTGTAAAACGCTGGATAGACTGTCCAGCTTGGCTATATATTTGAAATCATTATATACGGTACGGCCCTACACAGATAGATATAATCGATCTCTGAAATCTAGGAGAAAACACAATACAATCCAACAGCCGGAAATTTAACCGACATTCGTTAGATGAAGATGCGACAAGGAAGGAAAAGAGCTCTGTGACAAGCGGAAAATGATCATTCCTTCCTTCGTTCTCCAAACGATTGTCATGCATGAATTTTAATACGAACTTGATACATGGCATTTCTAGTCGTCATAAAAGTTTTTTGACACATACTCGCCTGCCAGGGATTCGTGTTATTCGCACCCACCAACTACCACATTACCACATACCGTCTAACGTACCACCACCAGCAGTTTGTTAGTCTATAGACTACAAATAACACTTTGTAGCTACTCTAGTAGTAAAGCTCCCAACTACAAATGAAAAGTTAATCCAACTGACAACACTACCAGACAAACTCGACAGTTTGTACTAACCATATTAGGATGCATCATCATGTATTTTTAGTTGACAGTCTTATAATTTCTAAATTTTAGTATTACCTTAATTAAAGTATGAAAGACAATTGGAAATTGGTTAAGAGAAAAAGAAAAATACGGAAATAACATATGTTGTATTTTAAAAGATTCAAATTCAAAGTTATGTCGTCGATTCAAAATGTATCAAAATGAGGCAACGTTGAATTGAGAAATTTCATTATACCCATACACGTACCAGCTTCCCCGCAGTTTTACCCACATGTAGTATACTAAGTACCAACCACCAGGCGACCTCTGCTTCTAATGTTTTCGAACGGCAAAACTACTGATTGCAGGTAGTTGGTGAGGTAGTTTTACAGCCATCTATGGTATTACTAGTAGTATGCGCAGCCCTGACACCGGAGGAAGATTTGGTGGAATATTTGCTGGAGGATGAATAATTTCATAAAGCGGTTGTGATGCATGATGTATACGCTCTATGCGAGTGGTTCTCTGCATTTAACTTGATATAATTTTCACACTTGATACTCAAGCCAACGCTTGACACCTACAACGGCTGGCTGGCCACATCATGCGACTAATGTGCTACTTACAAGGTTGTGATAAAATGCAGAATACAAATTACAAGCAGCATAGAAAATATGGCCAGAATATAAAATACTGCTATGGTCAGTATCAATACTATAATATCATCAGATAGTAATTTATAGTTATTGCAAAACATACAGTGGAATGTTACTTATGAAAAATATTGAGCATACATTTCGTATATTTAGGTATGACATGATTCACTTTTCATCATTACGATTTTTATTTGCTGGAAATCCTCCTGTCAATCTTCATTTACATCCCTTTCCTTTTCTACTGCCAGATTCTCATTTGACGGTTCCCGTTTTTCTGCACCTATCAATCTCCACTTCCCTTTTTCATTTGGTCTCTCGGATCCCAAATTAACCTTGACTGAGCAATCTTACTCCCTTTCTACCACATCAATAATAAAACAGAAATGTGGGTGGCACTGGTGGTGTATAACTAGAGAGGCAAAAAGAGATATTTAGGATAAAAGCAAAAACTACACAACTGTCATCATTTCGCGCGAGATATTGAAAATTATTATTCCTTTCATTGAATTTTCATTTTTCATTTGTAGATGCCTCAACTGTTTTGTGCAAAAGCAGTTTTGATAAGACTCGCTGTCGAGTTTTTAGCATTTGATTAAACACGTATGGTGCAATAACATTTTCACTTTTCCCTACTATGATATTGAATGTGCACGGTAGTAAAAATGCATTGCAGATCGCATATTCATTCTTTTTTTGCAATTAGATCTATCCATGTTCTTTTGCTAACTTTGTCTCTCTTTCAATTTCAAGTGCACATTTGTGACAGCGTAATAAGTGTGAAGCTCATACACTTCCATAGAAAATTTACAATGATTGGGGCATGGGTGCGGACTTGCCGACAGAGAAAATTCAATTAAAGGGACAAGAAAGGGGTCTACCATGGAATTGTTTCGGTTGATGTATATATACAGCGACAAAAGGATCTAAATCCAAGTAAAGCATGCATTGTGTAGGTTACCGAGAAATGCTCGGAAATAATGTTATTTATGACGACGACTATGACTTTTCTCAAGAAAGGCTTTGAAATGGAAACCGGGACAACCATAAAGAAGCTACAGCGAAGATCTCAACGCTATTTTATTTTCGTGTTTAGCCTGAACTCCGTTTGAACTTTAGGAACAAGTAACTTGGTTGATTACATTGCATTGGCTTTTATTTTAAAATTTATTAAATTGGATTTGTTAGTCAAATTAATGCATTTACAATTCAATGAATTTAGTTGTGTTACATTCCATGGCATGCTCGCGCAAGAGATGTTTTCCAAATAAGAAACAATATATGCTCTTATCCTTATTCCCTATCAACTGGTTGTATCGAACGCGTAGTAACTCACAGTTTACAGCGTACTTCCTCTGAGACAACAATGATCTATTTAATGAAGCGCTTTGAGAGCAAGAATGCACACAAAATTTTTGTGCAGAGCTTGGTGAGCATGTCGGAAACATCTTGAGCTGAAATTTTCCAACTTTGTTCAGAATAATATTGTGTTCACTCACTCTGATGAGTGCGTTGGTATGCGATCACCAAACTCCAGACAGTAGTGCTTGTGTTCATAGAACTTCTCCAAGAACAGGATGATGGTGATTGCTTTGGACAATGCAGCACATCCGTTTTCACTTACAACGTATTTTCCGCATTGATCCAGTTGGCATGTGGCAACCGTCTTAGTTGAAATGACAATGGCCGTAATTATTTCGTGTAAGACAAGCCGACGTATTACAGTTGACAATAATAATTGTGAAGAAAGTAATAATAACACTGTAGTTTGCATTGCAATATGCCCCTGAAAAAAGAAAACTCTCCTTCCAGAAATGCGTATTTTTCCTCCTTCCAACGAAAGACTTGAGTGACTCACCCCGCAGATTATTATACTTGGTATCCTGTTATTCATTGCAGCTAAGTAGGCTTGTGAGTACGCCATGAACGACAGCAATGTCGATGTAAAAAACGTAAATGGTCACACGAGGGCTATACCCACCTAATGGTCCTAAAATACTGTATGTCGGGGTATAAATTGGATGGTCACCAGTCCCAGTACCACAAGACCATCATTGTCATCATATAAAAGCACCATTATAGTGTGTGTTCATAGCTTTTTATGAATGAAATCTATCATACGAGCATGATCATATACGCCCATGATATGATAGTGGGGAGGATAACTGTTATAACGGTGGCAGCGTGTCAGTACTGGAGAAGTACAGTAAAATGTCCTAATCTGCTAACAGACATTATCGTTACCAATAAAAAGCAAGATCATGTCCAGCGATCGCTTCTCATAATATTGCCATTGTAGTCAGAAGCAGTTAGAATGGGAAAGTAAGCTTGTCTTTCTTTTTTTGAGGAAATGGTTGCATATCTGCCAGAAGCCCAGCATCAATAATTCCAGAGCTCTTTTGAGTTTCCATTGATGTATCAGCTATGTACATAATATCGTAATATATGAAGGAGTCGGCTAAGCTACGATGTCGTGTGAACAGCATTACTGTTCTTCTCAAGTAAAGTTGGTGGATGATGATAATAATGGGACGAAGATAACTAGATCCCTGGAAAGGAAAATAGGTGGCGCAGATTTACTGTAACTTACGTGTTTTCAAATTGTATTCACATTTCATTTCATTGGAATCCCGTTCCGACAGCTTCATGGAAATTTAAAGTGTGGCAAAGCTGCTACATCAAATTAGCATAGACATGACATCTTCACTAACGAATAGGACACTCTGGTTGAAAAGACGCTTCCAATGTAATAGTAACTGGTGCCTATTTGTCAAATTCGGAATTTGTTATTGTGATAAAATGAAAGTTACCCACAGATTCTGCTGTTGTGTTGGGTATCCAATTAGAGCAATTTGTGTATGCTCTTAACCGAAACAAGCACTCGACGTGTACTATTATCCACAGTCCTAACCAAGGTTCAGCCTTTCTGGTCTTGGTGACACTTTTGGTATAAACCAAAAGTTTGGTTGAAGAACTCCAGTTGAAAAGAAATTGATGCACAACTAGAAGTAATCAGCAATCGATTTCAGAAAGTTAAGTTTACACAACTATCCCAGTGGTTTTTGGAGAACTGTTTACGGTTGGACGTCTCCTCAGACTGAAATGACATATCCAATAAGCATCGCTACCTAATAATATTATCCACTTTAATGGCCTCGCCTCGCCTTGCCTTAATAAGCTCGTTGTTGGGGCTGTCGAGAAGTTAGTGTGAGAACTTTGAATTGATCCAGTTCAGCAGACCTTTTGTTATGATAATGATACACAATTTTTGTTTCAAACGAAAGTAGGAGAGCTTTTCAAATCCATATACATATACCTGAATGATATTATTATAAAGCACTAAATGTGAGGAAAAAATGTTTTATTGTGGCAGTCGTCAGCCGTCTTCTAGATAGGATCTTGATGTGATCGAATTTATTTCTTTATGAACATCACTACTATTTTATATATGTGTATAAAATCTCTACGCACGTAAATGAATTATGCGCATTTTATCCTTATCCTTTAATAATTTGATGTACATATATGTGTATGCGAATGCGAATACTATATGCTGTTGCTGTACTCTCGCAGTCATTCAGTCCTCGCCACGCCAAAAACTAGTATAAGTCTGTGGACCGTGGAAAGAGTCTGCTTTTTTATCGTCTCACACGAAAATGATGAATGGAACTACGGTAAATGAAATTGTACAAGGAATGAAAATGCAAAATGCAACACACTGGCACGCAGGTGGGAGCACAAAAAAGTAAATCTGACTTGGTATACTTTTCAATGAGAGACAGTTTGTTAGAAGAAAAGTATGATAATAATTAGACAGTAAAATTTTAGGTGCAATGAATGGAGCTAATAGATACCTATTTATGCACTAAAATGCCAAAAATGCAAAAAATATGCAAAAAAATCATATCAGGTGTTAAAATGTAGAATATTTACTCCGAAACACGATAAAACACAAATTCAATACAAATAGTGCGTATTCAGATTTATCTCGTAATTACAATGCGATGTTCAAGGTTCGTCCCATTAAAATCTTGTCTTTTAACCCACAACAAAGTTTTCTCTATACTAAAAAACGCTTCCAATTTTAACTGAAGTCAAAGGGCAGTATATTAAATTTCCGATTGCAGATGAGTGAAGTGTAAATGTTGTCATATAATATCCAGTTAGATTTGTAGCAATGTTTTACGCATCATGTTATAATCTGGGTTGTTTTTGATTGATTACGGTTAGCTTTTGTTTTGCTTTCTGATAGTGTGCTTACTGCTTCCATCACAGTGAAATCTCGAGATTCTAGTTTAACAAAGAGTTTGGGAAATAATGTCCCTACATGAAAACTTCAAACAGATGTGAATACTACAAACTACAATAGAGAATATTGTACCCAGAATCGAAGACTGCTTGAAATGACAGAGAAAACTATGCTTTGTAGTGACTAAAATGTGTGTATTAAAGTGTAGATGTTGCTAGTCATCGTTCTTAAAATGTGAGTAGTGCTATGATGACAACATGACAACGTTTTTATCTTTCATATTTTATCCGTAAAATACAAATTTATTGAAAAATGCATTTGACTGGATTTGTGAATATACATAAAAAAGCTAAAATGGGAAAGAATAAGACCTCTCAAACGACTTATTTTAGCGTGATACTGATGCAAATTGTGAGTTTAGGTTGATCGGTGAACGCATTAGAACCAATTTCGAATTATTATAATTCAATTATACAAAAATCTAGAATTTAACAGTCTAACGATGATAAAGGTAGTAAGACGTGCGGTATAAGAAAAGTTCACCAATTATCCACCAATTAATAGCATTCCAGCGGAAAAAAGTGAGGAAATTGATTTTAATCTCTTGGGCGCATTTGCCCGGCCAGGCTAGACCTTCTAGCTATGTATACGTATAATCTAAATAATAATAATAATTCCACTTTAACAACGATGATATAATAATGGCATGGCGAAATGTGAGAATAATACCAGGTACATATTTGGATTTAATGCCGACACGATGCTGTTGACTGACTTGTACTAAACAATAAGTTACACACTGAAGAACAGGTAAACAATATAGTGTACACCAAAAAGCGTGAAAAAAAGCTGGTGAGAAAGTAAACGTAAAAAGTCAAAATGCGCTGCACTTCTTTACACACTTAAATTTTTCGAAAACAAGAAAAAATCCAGTGAGTGAACAAAGGAAAAACAGAATGTATCAATCGTAAATACTGTTATTAAAGAAAGATTTGAATTGCAACTAACTACCTAGACGATAAAACCATTTGACTTATCTCTTTCGTGGTACTTGGCCAATTACTTCAAACACCAGCGTCTACTTTTCACCATTCACCAATCTGTTGGAATTAAGAATACAACGAGGAAGCTTACAAAGGAAGATGAAAAAATTGACAGAAACAAGCATAAAATAGCTAAATTGGTGTTTCCATTAAATCAATTCTTTATGATGCAGTGTTCAGATTATTTAGACGATTAGAGGATCATAACTAGTTGTAAATCTTCCATTTTGAAACCTCTGGTCAAACCCGAAGTGCTCAGAATGTTGAAGGTCACATTTTGATACTCTATCATTTATTTGAGGCATAGACCATATTTGGCCCAAACATGCAATTTTGTGCCCTGAACACCATGGGTCAATGTTTAAATTTCGTCTTTCATAAATCACAGTCAGATAAATACAGTAAAAAAGAGTTGTAGACTAATGCTAGATTTTCATTCACTTCGTCACTTTCCCGTTCCTGAGGGTTTCTATTATTAATGGTAGTTTACCTGACTAAATGCTATATATAAATTACGCTTTGCTAAACAATAAGTTAGGTCAAATGTACAATTTTTCACAGGAGTTTACTCCGTTCTTTCCTCGTTTATGACGAAACCGCCTACGCTCTGGCGAAAGTGATCATGATCAATATGATCATACTCATGCTATTCATTATATGTTCAGCATTTCTTGTGGTTTGCTGCACATCATTATGATTTATGTCTAAACACGAAGATGTACTTTCGCTGCAAAACAAAAACAGAAGAACACCAAGTTACACCGGATCACTTGAACATATGAAATGAAACAATATTGAGAAATTGATACAATTGAAAAAACATTCTTTTGTTGGAAACTAGTTACTGTTATCTTTAAAACTACTTGTAAGCAGTCATATCTTTGAAATGGGGAAGAAATTTGACTCCTTACTACCGCAATAAGAACTCTATTACTCTATTCCAACTTTAGTATAAATTATAGTAATGTACAACTTCTATTATGCCTGTAGCCTATATGTTTGAGTGAAATGTTTGATGGAATGGCGTGTACAGTTTACAATGATGGATGGAAAATTGAATAAATAATGTTTTCTATACGAAACCTTCGCTTTAAATCAGGATCAGTTGTAGTATATCAGAAACTGAAACCCGGGAACCAAGCAAGAGTTTAGTTTACTTGTACATTGTACAAAGTTCGGGGGAACTCTTTCAATCAAGGTAAGTTATTCCCCTAAGTTGGTTTTTGAATTTCTAGAGATTTCTTCTCTCCCGACCTGACGTATTTCTTGGAAGCATTAGATGGTAAAACTTTTCTGAATCGAGAGTTTCTTCGGATTTCCGGAAGTAACTAGAATTCCCTCTTTAACGAAGTTCCTGTAATATTACCATTTCTTTAATAACCGGTAACGGTAACATGGTAGAAATAACATTTGCACTTTAACTGTTTGAGTCAACAGTTGGGTTGGTTGCGAAAGGTGTTACGTTTTATGTTAAACCCATGTGGCAAGGCAATACGAGTTGATTGGCGAACACACTTTTTCAGTTAAAAAAATAGCATGTTTAAAGTTCAACCTCATTTTCTGTTTATACGAGGTCTTTTAGATGATGTTATGTGAATTAGTGTTAAACCTTCTATCATTTGTTGAAATCGCAGTTTTATTTGAGGTTGTGCGGAAAATTAGCCTTAATTTACTTTTTATTCTAATTTATAGTTTATTTTAATTCAGTTTGTGTCTCTAAACTTCAAATTTGGAAAATGCAACCGAAGGTCCAACCAATTTAAGGTTTTCATGCGAGGGCTAGCATCACTGGACCATGTTTACTTGTTTACATATGTTGTAATTCCTGTTAACCCAATGTGAATGGCGGAAGTCCAATTTTATAGACGCTTAACGCATTAGAACTATGGGAGCAACTAAACTTACTACTACTAGAGACAATATTAAAGTGTTGTGCAGAAATCGAGAATTGATAAGAGAGGTCTTTTGTAATTTTTTACGATGATTAAAAATACGGTATTGCTTTTTGTAAAACTAACATTTCCAGATGAGGTGAAGGTTTTAAGCTTATTCATTTGTAGGTAAGGTCATAGGACATATGTCAAAGGACATATCAGTCCTTTGTTGTAGTTATTATTACAACATTCAAGAACAATCGTTGACATGGGGTACAGGTATGGCTTATTATGACGACTTATACTTAAAGCATCGACCAAATAAAAAACTGGGGTTTTTACTTTGGATTACTTGCAAAGTATTGGAGGTTTGGGTCTATTGTTTTATTACATCATTGAGATGCATCCATCACAACAAATGCGAACTATCAGGTACGCATTTTATACAATAACTCAAAATATCAAAACAGGAATAACCAGGAACACTTCGATAGTGTCCCTGGTTAGTTTATGTTGGCCAGGATAACTAATCCTGTCTAAACTTAAACTTTTTGTAAAAAGCGTGCATAAGAATATCAGATTTAAGTTTATTTGACTGTATTATTATGACGACGCCGTTGCCCTTGTGTGTCGATCTCGAGTTAGTTTCCACCTTCTAATAGAAGAAGAAAAAATCATAATTTGAAGTGTTTTTTGTCGAGTTATCGTGGGACGCGGACGGATGGAACGGGGTTAAGTGACACAAGTTTTCCAGTATAGTACGCTAAAATGTAGAATGCAGTAAAGCACCTCCATATTTGGGCTATGAATTTCGCACTCATTTCCATTGTGTATGCTACTTTCTTTTGTTTAAATAATTTTCGAGGATGAATTTATTTCGCAACTAGTAGAGACTTGCAAAAGCAGACGTCAGTTAAAAAAAGTAAACACAGCCAGAAAACAACAATTAAACAACAGAATATTATATTAAATTGACCCACTGGACTTCGACTGAATTTTCGACAAGTAATAACTATACTTTGTTAACATTTATACCAAATTCTACAAACAAAATTTAACCTGTTCAGGTAAATGGCATTTACCTCGCTTATATTATGTAATGGTAAATTTTACACAAAAGCACCTGTAGTTTAGCTAATAAAACATGCGATTAAAAAAATAGTATGTTAAAGTACAAAGCATTAACAGAAATAAAGAGTTCAAAGCACTTACTTGAATTACATATTTTCCCAGTTTACGCAAGATCAATACGAATACTGAATACTAGATTTACAGCGAGAGTTTGACGATCAGTGTCTCGCATTAGTTTAATTTAGCTATTTGATTGCATTCAAACGATCTGATACGTTCAGGCCATAGAGCGTAAATAAATTTTCGTGTCCGGTCCATTACCCAAAAAATGAAATATTAGAAAATTACAACGCTATGTGTATATTACCTGCTGGCATTTTTTTTATGAATTGCACATCCAGTCCAGTTGCAGTTGTAACGTTTCGACGTATTCTGAATTAAAAAATATCCCTCTCCACCTACAAAACTCCAAATTAATGAAAACATAAAGCATTTGTATTCTTTACATGGATAACCATAGACTTTCTTCGTTGTAAACTATCTATATGAATACTACTAAAAGTTCTACACAGTTAAGTAGGCTATTTTCCGTCATCCAATTAATGAATAAGAATAAATAAATACATAGGAGACTAACTAACTATTGTTGTGCATTTATTTTCCAGAAGTTCAGGAGCTTCTGATGTGTTGCATAGTTGCATACACATCAGAAGCTATTATATTAAAAATTAATCCTTTCTACTTGATTCACTGTAGTATTCGTAAGGGAAACACTTTTCCCTAAGCATCGCACTACACCACAAATTCTGTATAAAAACTCACCCTGCCGGCATACACGTAGTTTGCAGTTAATTATTATTATAAATACCTAAGCAACTTTTAGCCGCCCAGTCGAAGAGATCATAAAGATAGCTGTGTACTAATTACCAGCGAAATTTGTTGCTTTTTACATGATAGCAACAAGACAGTACAAGAGAAAAACGTACGCGTCCCAGTAATATCATCGTGGTCATCACCCAGCAACCTGGCCAAAAACTTTTCCTGAATGCATTCTTAATGATGCTTCATGAAGAATAAAGGTATGGCTTGTGGATTTGCACTTCAGTTCACAGCAGAATACTTGATAACCTTTAATTGTATGTAATTTTACATAGTTTTTATGCCTATGGATTAACTAAGGGTCCGTTCAAATATAGTGTAATCCAAAAAAATTTATACTTGCACCCATTTTGTGCTTATAATTAAATGTAAATCTAGCCGTATAAGATGTATAAATATAAATACCTGGAAGACTCCCCACCATTTGTGATCACGAGACATTTGAATGTTGCCTACCAAGAAATAAAAAGATCTGATCATGTACTTGCTATTTGTCCGGTCACTGGTTAGATTGCTAGTGGCTAAAGAGCAAGAATGAAATGAACTTAATGAAAAATAATGGCAGATAATCAGGACAGACAGACACATTATTCTGGTGATTTCCTTTGACTGACCCACCATTAGTCCTCTTCGACTGTCATGTTTACCGATTATATGTTTAACATTGTCTGAAAAATGCTGATCTATCCACGTCTGTCCAACGAAAGTACACCCTTTTAACCCGAGACATTTCCCCTCACAACCGTCGTAGTATAATAATCGAAACGGTTGCATTCCGGTGGTGTTAGCAGATGATTTTGGTTTTAACATTTGACTGGTTGAGTTTTATGAAAAGATAAGATGTGAGATATGAAACAAAAGTTACAGGAGCCCCCACCGCACCAGCTATTATTCTGTGGTGGAGGTAACGTAATGAGCAATTACTGTTGACCCTTGAAAGTTGACCTAGGCAGGTAAGCAAGCAAGTAAAGCAGTAATTACTATTAAAGCAACACATAGTTGATCAGTAAACAATTTTCATTGTTTTTGGCTGCTTTCAACCAGTTTTGAAGAACAAAACTGAATTAGGGATCGTACAGAGTAGTAAAAAACTTGAATTTAGTTTCCTTTCGCAGGCGTATTATCTGTACCTGAGAACAACGCTAGTTTTGCAATACTTTTTCCTAATTTTATACTACACAAAAATCCCATTCTTAGGTAATTTATTACTGCCGATGGGTCCAGTTTTCAGATGCCTTGTTTACTTGTATGATGGTTATATTGAAAGTAAACAACAGAGAACATTGAAAAAATAGCAACAAATATTTGGATATCGTGACTACAGTAGCTTTTTAATGCAGCTTACGGCTACTATTTTACTGCTACCACTTTTCGTTAGTATTCCGTCAAAAATAAAA
This sequence comes from Callyntrura sp. NNG-2020, assembly GCA_027744055.1. Taxonomy (NCBI): domain Eukaryota; kingdom Metazoa; phylum Arthropoda; class Collembola; order Entomobryomorpha; family Paronellidae; genus Callyntrura; species Callyntrura sp. NNG-2020. The sequence continues at coordinate 5,600 of JAHZNE010007648.1, read as the reverse complement.
GTCAAGTTCACCATTGGGGAATTCAATTAATGATCGGATTGCAGAAATAAAATACCAGTTTTGCTTTTGAAACTTCTCAAGGAAAAGCTGTTAGGGAATAATCATGTATTTCAGTTTTTTCAGTGCATTATGTAAAATGGTGAACACAACTCTCTTTGAATTCCATTCACTTTTTAATGATGACACGCTTCAACTGCCTTCGCGTTTTTCTTAAATCGTGATATCACTGCTTCTGTGCTTAACGTTTTTTTTTCAAAACATTTTACCTATAAAGTGAGTACCTAACATTCTCTTTTTGTTTTATGCTTTTATTTCAGGCATGTGGCATTTGCTTTTGTCTGCTATTAATGAAGTAATAAATAAAAAACCTTGAAACATTTTTAGAAGCAATCATTTAGTACGTACTAACATCCTGCTCTTGTTTGACCACATAATTTGCGTTCTTATTTCCTACCTATATAGTGTCGCTGTTAATTAGGAGTACAATCATAACAGCAATTTGTCGATATTTCCTCAGAATTAAAGGGAATTAATGTGGGCAGCGCTTTATATTATGCCACTTATTGCATATATGTGATTATCATTAATTTTTGGCAGACTTTCTCGTTCTTTTTTTTCTTTCTCGACCTTTGTATGAATGAACGGAGAGCAGCAAAGTAAAATATGTATAAAAAATATCCACCCATCTGCATACAAATTTTACATACATAAAAGGAAGCTTTTACTGAAACCTTGTAAGTACGCGAGTGTGTGGCGGGTACGCTCGGATTCACAAAAAATATCAGGATAAGTAAAGATGGGGACTCAAGACCGAATCCTGGCAAGGCAGTGATAAATGGCAGCATGTAGCTTTGAGCACTAGTAGTGGTTGTTTTTGTTACTTCGTTCAAGAATGTGGAGCGGAACGTCATAATAAGTGAATATTATCTAAATTGGACAAGCATATAAGCTTTGCGTGAGCAATGAATTTTAATGAATGAACGAAAACTTGATTTTTTTTTCGTTGGCTTCTTTTTTTCAAGTATATTGAATCGGAAGTGGGCTGGATTTCCATTTCCTTTCTTAGTAATCTTACACACGTGTGCTGTCTTGATTGATAAAAAGGTACAAATATATTATAAATTGTGCTGACGCTTTGGCCATTTTTCTTTCCTACCCGTTTATACCTTCGTCCCCCCGGTTGTTTGTTTTTTTTTTTTCGTAAAATAAACTCATTATGAATTTTTGCTTCAGTATTTTTTCCTCTACATTCATAAACCGAAATAGAGTTTGTACAAAAATGTTTGTAACCAATTATTACTCAATCATATCTCTTATCTGAGGAACAACAACATAAATATAGGATATATTTTAAATCTGATAGAAAAACATAAAAATGGAAGGGCCATATTCCACCCATTTTCCATACATTGTGTCTCTACCTAGTTATTTTCTACCAAAAGTAAGCGAAGATTGCAGGGATTTTTTAAAACTCGTTGTGTTGAGTTTCTGTGATAAGTTAAAGTTAAAACATCTTTAACGTAAATACATACATTCATTTTCAATCTTAATACCTCACCCTCAAAATCGCGTTCATCCGCAAGAATGACCTTTTATAATGATACATCACTTTGGCGCTTGTTTCATTATAATAGGTGGCAAACCTCTGAATTTTTACACTTGCCTCTTCCTCGTCCGTTCCTTCCAAACTCGCAAAAGCGTTTCCTAGTCCCTTGAAAGTGAAAATAGAAGCCCAAATGTGACGTGTGGCTTGTTGGTTTGCACTGTTAAGTATGTTTTATGATAGTACGTGTGCCACCGTAGCAGTAACATTTCCCAGATCAAGCACACACTAATTGCTGCATGTATTTTCTTATTTGGGATTACAATCTTATCTTAAATGGCCACGTACGAACAAAAATTGAGCGAAATAACTACAAGATAAATTTTGTACAATAAAATGCATTTACTTAAAATGAAACATAGGAATGCTAAGAACAATGGGAACGAATCGTAGTAAGTTGGTATTACCATCATCGCGAGGAGCTAGAGTCAAGATACTTTCTGCAGGATTACGTGTCTGTACTGGGAGTCTGTAACCATTTAAGTATATCTACCATTGAACATCATCACACGCTCTTGTTTGTATGGGACGTCACTCATAAAAATTGCATCGTTTTGTAATTCGTGCGAAAATGATAAATAGGCCCATTTTTCCGACATCTAGGAGTACCACAATGACTTGACCAGTTAAATATTAAAAAAGATGCAGTGTACAAAAAAAACTCATTTATGCTGAAGCGCTAAAAAATTAAAAGATGATCTATATGATGAAATAAGTCTACCCAACGAGTTTGTTTTTCCACAAGATTGTGTTTACTAAACAAGAAAAAAATTTTCCCGGAATTTAATTACGACTTATGAGCATAATATATGTGCAGAATATGAAGGTTGCTCCTTCAAGAATAGCTTCTGCACATCTCAAGTCCGAGTAAATCCAATTTCCTACAGGTTTTTATGTTTCGTACATAATGCGTGAAATTTTTTAAAAAATATGAGAGGGAGCACAAGTATTGGTCGTGACCGGCGGAAAACTCTTTCCCTGAATAATAATGATTCGAGTGAACAAATAATAAATAATAATAACGAACCTGATGTAATTGCAAGGATAGCAACGTAGCTGAAAACACAATTTTCACATTTGTTAGGCTGTATCTTGCGTATTAATGACAACGGCAGACGGCACACGTACTGTAAAGTATGCGGGATTCAGGTGTTCGTACCGCTGAGCGTACCACAAATTTATTAGGCGCATCACGAAAGGTATTAAAGCATATTGATGTTTTCAGTGTTTGAAGTGAGCTCAAAAATGAAATAGCTACAAGCAATATGCTAACGTGGAATAATTTTGCACACCGATCGGTCGGTTCCATAGTTGAGTTAGTGTCAATGATTTTTAAATGTGAATGAATTATATTGCATGCCTAATGTTTTTGATTCATTCAAATAATATTTTAAAATCATTATATCATCGTTGTATGTTGATACTGAATATTGCCACATTTGCATTAAAGGACACGATACACCTGTCTACGTAAGATTTATTGCCGTATCCCACACAATTCATTGTCAGTAAATCGTAATATCTAGATGTTAAGATACGCTTCCAAGAAACACGCATCTAATTCAGCTACATATTTTCCTGGTCATTTCTCTGGTAGAAGAACGTACTAATGCATTTTTATACTTTGTCTTAGTGTTGCCATTAATGTATAAATGTATAAAATAGCTGTAGTTAGTTATTCCATCACTACCTGATAGCATTATTGTCTTACCAATTTATAGTTAATTTATTTCTTCTGAAATTGTACCTTTCGTGGAGATTGCAAAACTATTCATTAATAGCTGTAGAGCCATCTTAACTTGCTAACAGCATTTTGTGAGTATATTTATAAATCAAGTGAAAGTCTGTAGCCCAGTGGGGCTTTGCAGAAATTTCAATTAAGAGGGTTGTATTTACGTAATGAAATTGTCTAGATTTGGAAAATAGAATATGTAAAACTTGTAGACACAATTTCAACAAGAAGCGAAGTTTGTTATTAAAATTTTGTCTTTTGTTATACAAGAAACTAAATACCGTGTACTAAAATCAACAAAACTCACACCCACTTTTGTTTATCTTGTGTCAACAAAATGTCGTTTGTCAAAACCGTAAACATGAAACATTACATTATATTTCTACGGCGCTGTAATATTTTTACCAAAATAACAAAGTATTGTAACATTGGTATGTACTCCAATTATTAGAAAGCCAAATATTTGCAAGATTTAACTGGATTTCTTTAAATGTTTTCTAAGTGTCACCCGTAAGTTTGACGATTGTCAACATTTTCTTGGCTCTTCTCTGACACGTTCAAGTACCAATGACCTTTTTCTACGTTTAATCCACATAGCAATGGCGTCAATGTTTTAAAATTAACATTTCTCGTGAAACATTTGTGCTCAAAATGTATATTATCATTTGTTCTATCAACTATATACGCAGTTAATAATACTAAGATTGAGTCAGTAGTAGTACGTTACCCCATAAATGGTCATGCATTTTTGTTTTAATAGAAATGGTCTGACAGACAAACACATTTAAATACTTATACCAGCTAAAATGCTCCAGCTACATAATAATGATATAAACTAAACGTAAGCATGCATATCGTTTGATGAAGTTTAGAAGCTGCTTTGGCAAACCAGAAAAATTGGTTAGTTCTCAATATTAAAGTGGAGGCCTGTCTATAATACATGTATTTGAGGAGTAAGCTGTGAGAATAAGAATGCATGCAACGTTTATTGCCCACTGGCCACCACCACTGCTGCCGACACATTGGCGTTTGTTACTGTGTTAGCTATCCGAACTGAAGACGAAGGGTAAGCTATTAATGCAATCTTCTTCACTCGTTTTGCTTGAAACGGAAAGATGAAAAATTAATGGGGAAGACTTTGCTTCGGCGAATTTCATGACTTTTCAGTGAGTAAGTATATAAGATGAGCTGTTAGGATCTTGTCCACGGGCTACACACCAAAAATTCACTTTTTCAACGATGTTTTGTTTGTTGATGTATTTGGTTGGATGAAAGCTATTTATTTATGGTTACATAAAATTCATGTTTCTTAGATAAGATGCTTACAAGCGGAGGAAGTTGTACTGGTTGAGGCTGCAGTCGGTAGCACTTCTTATAGGTAATTGCCTTTTGTTGATGCTTTTCCAAGGATGCTGAATTATATGTTTCTTAATGATTACTAAACTGTTTTTATCAAGATGCAATGTAGTATATAAATACGATGAAACAATGATAGTTGCTTATTATATCAGATAAATATAACAACTCGGGTATATTTGCAAAGTTCCATTATTTTTTTTTACAAAAACCATCTTAGAAATCTTGCTTCAGCTACTGCAGATAATGATGGTGATTTCCACGTGTAACGTGTTGTGCAGCTGCACAATCTCAAAATAGTTATAAAACTTTTACTAGCTTTTAAAATGTTAAACGCTACAAGAAGAACACCCTAATTATGTCCGATTGTTGGTGTGATAAAGGCTCTTAATGAAGTACGAACAGAGATAGTATAAAAAAATCTAAATTCATTTTAAATTCCATTTTCACATATTATCATCATCAAGTTGATAGTTAACGTTAAAAATTCATAATATTATCAACCCAAAAACATGTAATGCCGCGCAAAAACACACGTAGTGCAAAGTGTAGACATCAAAGCCATTATTTTATGGAGAAAAGTAGCTTGCAAACGATTTTTTCCTGATGAAACTCCATCTACCAGATCATAATAGACCTTATTGCTAATAAACTGGGGAAAAATGTTAGGAATGTTTTGTGAGATTTCAAGCCTACTTTCTGGAATCCTGCATACGTGCTGTATAAAACAACACAAAAATACTTTTATTCCAGAATTGCTTTCATAACATTGCCTGTAGAAAAAGGTACAATGCAATAAGCCCGTAACAGCATCATCCCGTACTTTGTCTATGTACAACTTTCACTAAAAGTTGTAGAGAAAATCTGAGAAAAAAGGGAGAGAATTGAGGTTGTACAAGCGTCGTAGAT
>JAHZNE010007647.1:0-49060 GCA_027744055.1 Callyntrura sp. NNG-2020 | reverse complement strand
TCTCACTAATCCTACCCTTTCCTAAAAGATTAAAACTGGTCGCTGTACTCCCTGACTAGTGTATTACACACTACCGTACAGAGACACACTACCAACGAATGTACGACCTTTTGCATGCATTCACGTTTAACTCTAATAAACTTAATGGTAATTGTTACTTGCGATTACGACTACTCTAACAGTTGCTGCAATCATAACGATAACAATAAAGATACACTCCATATTATTTATGAAGGGACAAAGAGTTGTGTGACTGTACTGTTCAATGGCATTGTTATTGCTGGGCTGGTTGAAAAAGCGCGGAAGGGAAATGAAAAGACAATTTTTACGAGAGGAAGATGACGACGGCGACACAGGAGAATAAGTGGAGATGAAGAATGGAACTGAAAATGAAAATATATTGCTGACCACGCTGGATATATATTTTATATGTACAACTGCGTTGTTGTAAAGAACAAATAGTGATGATGATTCAAGTAGTAGGAAACTAACAATATGGAGAGATGTGCTCTTTTAAGAGAGGGAGAGAGAATAAAAGCACATGACAATGGGTATCTTAAACAAAGGGTCAAATTCCAGAGTTGACCCCTGAAAAGCGACGCCACGCAGACTGGGACAGCTTTTAGGATTCTCTCACGAACAAAATAAGAACGACACAAGGAGAAGACGAAGACGAAGGGAAAATGAAAGAAAAAAGTAAAAGACAACGAACGACAGGACAAAGGTATGTGTGCTGGAGAAGATACAAAAACGTTTATTTTTCTTGTGTGTGAGGTTGACGAGATATATGTATCCTGTGTATTTACGTCATGTATTAACACACGGTTCATTCTCTCACTTTAGGTTTTTAAGAGGATAGGTAGGTATAAGTTACAGTAATCTTTTAGAATCTCTATTCTTGTTCGGAGAATCCATTGTTATCAGACTACTTTACCTGGACCTTTACGAGATTCCCCACATCTTCAAATGACGAAAAAGTATGAGTTACTGAAAGAATAGGGGAAAAAAGGAAAAACAAGAGAAACAATTTTCTTGAGAAAATAAAAACCGCGAGATGTGTTCTCAAAGAATTACTTTTACAAGCATTTTTGGGGGGTTAAATCTATTACTGCACTCTTTTCTAATATCTCCGTAAATTCGGGTAACTCTCTAAGCTATAAGGATTTACCTACAGCCTATATGATGCGTCATGTACGGTCTACAGAATTAGTAAAATCTGCTCACAAAAGACGCTGACGCTGGTGTTGGTTCATTTTTTCCTGTTTCCCTGTTGCCTTTTTAAGTTCAAAGATGACTTTGTATCTTTTTGGGATGAATAGTAATAAAAATAATAAAGTTGATGCATGATAAGACTTATGTAATTCTGTAACGCTACAAAATAAATACGTCATGTTAGCCGTTTTGTATTCGAGAGTATATCCTCCATTGTAGTAGATGGTAGATACTTGAAGTCTTCCCTCACAGAACAGAGTCAGCAACTGAATGTAAACCTAAATTTTCAGATGAATTGATTTTTTGCATTTTAGTGCTCAATTTATTGATGTTATATAAACAAATCATGCTCAATCGATGAAAATGAAAATATCTTTGCAGTCCTCTCAAGACACGACGAACAGAAAAAATGAAGAAAAAAGTTGGGATGTAAATATTTTTTCCAAATAGGCATCTACGCTGTATGAAAAAGCCATCCTTAATAGTTATCTTTATGAATGTTATTATTACAAAAAGTCGAATATAGTCGATCCCACCACCACCAAAGCTGTCTTGCATAAGATCTGTCATTTAAAAAATTATGTGAAATGAGTTCCTGCGTCTTTTAATTCCTCTGTTTTTGTACTCATGTGTCAGTTTTCAAACCTTTTAATCTTTTTATTCCATTGTACCTGTTAGTGAATAAACCTCTTTTCCTTGTGTATTGTTTTGTTTATTTCGTACATAATTCGTTGGGGTATATTATATCAAACTATCTTCTTTTTCTCTTTTCTTATTTAGTCTGTGAAATGAATTGAGAAGATCATGGTCTCCGTATTATGCATAATAATTGAGGTAATAATGAGATTATTATTTGAAGAAAAACTTGTACACATACACAGAAGAATATTTATTGTAGTGTGTATTATCACTGCGCTTTTTACAATTTACGCGCATTGTTCATTTGTGTTCCTTATTATAAACCCTTCCGAAGGGATGATACAGCAGACTAGTCGTTCACGTTTTCTTTGTAAGCTTCTGACGCTTCATGACGGATCCTCCATTCAGACCTACCTAACTTTCAAAGTAATCTTAAAATTGATCTGCAAGGTATTACTTTTAATTTATTAGGTATATATGTACCTTCAGTAAGATTGTACACTAATGCACACTTACACAGTGAGATTATTATTACTCAAAACTCTTTTTTTACGTTTTATATCCAACTATTATTTTTATTATGCAGTAAACGATACTCTGCTTCTTGCTTTATCGAAAGGTTTGTCGCGTCTATGTAAGTTTTCTTCGTTGAGAAGGTGAAAGACACAGAAGGGATGAAGATGTGCACATAAAAATGAAGTGTATTTATAAAACCTGCTGCGCTCTACCATTTCTTAACATAAAATAGAGACTCCGTAAAAAATTAAACCAAATTCGACACGTACTCGTTAATTCTAACAATGCATTTTAATTTTATTCTTGAGTCTGTTCTTCGTTGTCTGCCATACTAAGCTAATACCATGTCGTAAAAATATTGTGTAAATTCTACTTTGAAAATTAGACACGTATGTAAATCCGCCTAAATTCTTCCTGGATTATATTGCAATGCAGTAGTGTTTTAAGCAATAGAACTGGATTGTCTATTGCTCTGGAAGAAAATCTCTTGAAAGAGAATTTTATTAAAGTTTTACTAAATTGGTCATACGTGGTAACAAAGAGCTGTGAATATTACACCGGGCGCGAGAATGGGTGTATAACTGTATGAAAAACTCAAAGCTAAATCCATATCATCCTTTAGACGATATGCATAGTCACAACAAACAATGAATAAAATATACTCCTCGCATTAAACAATCCAAAATTACATTCATTAAGCCAGGCATTTATACAGTTAACAATGTGTTGAATTAGTAAATAGTAAAAAGTAGAAAAAATGTTAATGTGAGAATTTGTAACTAACACGCACCCGGATTACATTTGACACTATGTTTTCAGATGATCTATAAAGTTTAGTGGACTCTTGTGTTGGTTTTTCTCGAGAGTATATTTACTTTATAAATGAAACGAAACGAAAACTGCCAGTGAATGGAAATCTTTGCCGAATGTAATTCATCTCATGTTCCAAGATACAAGAGGGAACATGAAAAGTGGAAAGTGTGTGTAAGGACGCATGCAGCTATCAACTATAAGAGCCTTTCCGTTGATTGTACTAAATGGTTAGATGAAGCCATATAGCACTTTGTTCAACTGAAACTCATTTCTGATGAACCAACATCGAAAACCTGGATTGGCTTTTGTTCTTCTTTTACCTCCAACCAGGGGATCAAGTATGGACACATAATAAATTGAAACGGCGTCGGGTCATTGTTTTCAAAACAATATTTATGTACAAATGTGTAATATTTGCTTCTCCTCTAATGTCAGCAAAAGTAGTAGCGACGCTACACAACAATGAGTAAATAATGTATTCCTAGGTATGCATAATGCCACATTTGCTGCTCTTTCCTGCTGGGAGTGTGACTAGCGATTGAATACACAGAAGAAGAAAAGTTTAGCATTTTCTATTATCAAGTACTACTGCGAAGGTACGCATATATCCTCTTTCTCTCTCTCTTGAGTACGCCGCCTTGCATGTGAACAATATTTCCATTGGAATCATGACTTGGACATTTCAAGAAAACAATTCAATTACTTTTAGTTTTGAACAAAACGTTGTTTCCCAATTTCGAACAATACATGTAAAATAACAACTGTTACGTATTATTCCCCATTGTGGAAATTGTTTTTGGTGCAGAAGCTGCTGCTGCAAGAAAATGAGAACAAGCAAATAATCGTGTTGACTGCGCTTACAATGAGGACGATGAATAAGCAACAAGCACGATCAAAGTGTTCGTAGGTAGGTTCCTATATATAAAACGAAGATTGTTAAACAACATCTTGCTCCATTATTATTGAAGTTCCTTTAGAAAACAATTCAATTAAAACAAGTTAAAAATCACATTCTCCGAAAGTATATACTATTGTTGCTGCTTCTGCTGCTCCTGCTGCTGAACAACTTCATTTTCAACAAGATGATGATGACGACGACGACGATAATGATGATGACGATGGTGGGGGCAAGTGGGTCTGGATGATGATGGAGGTGCAAGACACAAGAGAAGCTTTGGGAGAAATGATGTGAAGTGAAGAGAGAAAGGCAAGCACGCAGTTTCTCACTGAAGAAGCCATAATGCTGTGCCACTACAAGAAAAGAAGAGGGAACCATCTCAAAACAAGAATGTAAGCAAGCTCAAGTGCTTTTGGCTGAATTAACTCGTCATCTTCATCATCAACTCATGTGATGTACTTGTTTCTCTTTTATTCTTCAAAACTCGAACTCTTTAAGAACTAGTTGTCGTAATCCTTATGGTCTTTTGTAATGATGACTTGATATTCTTGCGTTTTCCTTTAAATACAAAAAGCCACAAAACATTTTGTTTGAGCTCAAGAGGTGATGGTGGTATTTTGCGGTTGTAACACCAGCAGCGGAACTAAGCCCAATCATAATGGAGTCGAAGAAATGAAATAATACAAGAAATACGTGTCTCTCTGTCTTTACTCTTTTAAACAGGCAAACATTCCGATTGGTGGTGGGATTTTGGACAATGCATACCAAAATATACACAAATTTAAACCGTACCTACATATCATGATGGTATTCTCGGCATCTTCCTATTTTATCAAGAAATATGCCAAGTAAGCGTGGGCACTTCGAAACAACTACGAACCATGTGGTATTAATGAAATCGAGTGCCGTATAGATATATTCAACAACAAAAGAGCTGAAGTCTGCCATGCCAGGCAGAAGAGAGTTTGTTTCTCAAAGACAAAACAGCTCCCTACAGTCAACAGTGCTACTAGTTTTGTAACTTGTATTGCAAACGTAAAATACAAAAAAAAGAAACAGTTTAATTGTAGTTTTGAAATTATTCTGTTACTTCAATTGTCGCAACATTGTTTGCTTCCCTGTGAGTGCTTGAAAAGAAAACAAAACTTGCAGTGTAATGCCAGCTTAACAAATGTCTTAATCTTTCAACGGAAATCCCAATTAGTTTCTCCACTAATAAGAGGATGAGAATAAAAACGCATTCACTTTGATTTAACGGTTATACTTTTTCGATTTTTTCTATGTAATGCTCAAAATTACTTAATTAGTGATTTCAGGTAAAACATCCAGATTTGGTAGTACGTCTCGATTACCCCAAACTAGAATTTACCAGTTCTGTTTCTGTGACCGGGCATATGTTTTACCATGAGCGCATCTGTTTCTTACTTGGAGTTGGAATGTTTTTCCTTGTTATGTATCGTTCGTACCATTGGTTGTTAATTTGCGTAAAAAAACTTTTCGGTAAACAAAATTGTGTTATTTTTATTAAAAGAAGCCCCAGAGCATTTTTTTCCAGAATCGTAAAACTTATCCGTGCTGGATATGCCTGCTGTCAACCTATAGATATTTATGCCGTAATATATTTACCGTTTTCTGGGTGAAACGGAACAAAAAATATCTGAATATCCCTCCCTTATACAAATGCTCTGTAATAAAAAGGGTATTTATGCTATACACTTTGCTTATACTATATACAATGTTTTGCTTTGCTATGACAGATCATGTGTCACTCTTCATTAGCACCACTATGATGCTGTATTATAGCAAAAAGCTGCCGGCTATTATCACACTTTCTTTTCATAATTCACATCATTAACACAACTGGATTTTACTGCTGCGCTAATCCGTGTACGTTTGTGTACCTCTATTTGCGCCATTTGAATTCACAGTATTCTCGGTACTCTTCATAATACCAAATACAAATGCGAGTGCACTGCCGTGCACAACTATTTCTGACACAATGAAAAACTTAACTGTACGTGTAGAATCAGCTTTGTTGTTTCCTTTGTATTTTATTATGCTTTATAAGATAGACACTACTGTTAGGCAGGCACATGCATTACATTGTTGCACCCGACAAAAGTAAAGTACAAATGTTAATCTAGTTCTCCTATTCACCTAAGACAGTATCACCTTATGTACCGCATAACGTGATAGTAGTGTGCGCACATCTTCAACAATTTATCCACCCTTTCGTTCCAAAAAATATATCACTTTTATTCCTTATTATGTTCCATGGTTAGAAAGTTCCATTGTGTATGTATTTCAACTTAGAAGCAGTGTATGTCCTTCTACAAACTTGTTTGGATTGGAAACTATATTGGCATCTGCTTGAGCTACAGCTTGTCAGTCCTTGTGTTTATTTGCATCTTTACTTATTAGAACAGTGCATCAGTAGTGGTGACATGCAGCTTGCCTTGAATACTTTTACTAGCAAGGAGTAATGCTGATGTAAACTTTTGTGTAGCTTGTGTTCCGACACAAATCCTCATCAGACTGATATTATTTTAATAGCGACCCTTTTATTTTTTGCACTCTTGATGTACAAAACATATTTTAAATAAAAAAGCTGGTATTATGTCACGTCTCATTTCCAAACGACAACATGAAAAACATAATAGTAATAACAAAACGTTTATATGCAATCATTCATTCATTACAAGTAATAAATAATATTAAAAAGCTTAAACTCATAAAAACATATCCTTTCATTCATTATTATCCATCGTTCTGGTGTTTTATTGAATTGCGCTCACGTTTTCATATCTCATTACAAAATTCATTTGATATAAATTTCATTCCAGAACGGTCCATTTAACAGCAATGAGGGCAAATCATGACGACGATGGTTCTGATGCTGATGGTACTGGTGTATAGGAATAGCGGAGTATAAATGAAACTGGCTTGCTTGTGTGTGTGTGTGTGTGAGCATGTTGTTGATTTGTAAAAAAGGCCATACAAAAGTAGACAAGGCGCAAACAATAAAAATCAGTTTTTTATTTAGCAAAGCTGAGAGGGAACAGCAAAAAACGGTTGTGAATGTGAAGCACTTGAGAAATGAATTATGATGGGAGTATACAAAATCATGAAAGCCAAGTGAGAAAAAAATTTACTAAGTAATGATAATAGCTTTGCTGCTGCGGCTGTAGTTGCCATAAAGTATTTAAAAATACTTCGCTGCAGAAAACAATAAAAAGAAAGCAATAATCATCATTTTATATGAAAAATACTATTACATCCCTGCTTCTTGGGATCCCATGAAATGGGTAAAACTGTGCGCAAAGCGGACATACATATCACTTGTACCTGACGCACTTCTTGTCATTACAAAACGTAAAGACTCCAACCAGTATACGGGCATTATTTTAGCTTTTTAAACATTATATTATATTGTGTACAACTTTTAACACTTGAAATACCTTCACACGTACTTATCCTCTAAATTGACATTCCACTACACATTCTCAAAATCACTGCTGACTACGATCAAAATTCACATACGCCAGCGTTCCGGGACAGTTCACATTCCTACCCAGAGACTTGTTATATAGCATAACATAACATAACTAGATGCAGTAATGAAACGAATGATGTCGATTATGATTATTGCCAGAAGTACTTACAACTGATGTTGGTGAATAACAGCGTATGAATGTTCAGTTCATGAGTTATTATGGCAGTTTTGAGTATTTTCAATTGAGAAATACAAAAGAACATAAAAATGTAGAAATTTCTTTATTCTGAGAGGGATGCTGCCCCATTCGTACATTATCGTTTCCCCCTTGTAGCATTTAGTAAAGTTAGTTTGTGCCTACACAGCGTTTATGGACGTACACCATGCTAGAGCTTAATTGTTTATTTCGTTGCTCTATGTATGTATGTATAAGCCTCTGTTATAAGCCTGTTGTGTGTATACAACGGCATCACTAACTACATATAGTAATAAGTAATAATGCTATCTCCCGCGAATAGTAAACAAGAAGCTTTAACTGTTTTTGGTAGAGGGGTTTTTATTTTGGTGGTTGCTCCAGGGCTGTGCTAAAATATGTTTATTTTTTATGAATGGGAAGCCGTGTAATAGGGACCTTCAGCGTCATCACCAACAGGGAAAAACACAACACCACGAGAGAATATAAGGAACCTCATCCGCATCTTTCATCCTTCATTTCACAATTTAACGTAGAGATCACCTCCTAGCATGTATAAATGTGTGCATAAGGGATCAAAGAGGGAAAATTAAACAAAAAAGCAGGAGCACACCGGTTAAAAGATCACACATTACAAAAAAGAGGATTCTTTTCTATTATTATTATTCTTTCTTTTCTTCTGTGTCTGATTTTCGCTGTCTGTGTACTGCCATCATCCATTTTATTCAAGTGACAAAGGTGGGATGTGTCGGTCGGTCAGGGGTTTTAGTGAGTCGCGGTCCTTAACAGTGTACACATAGCACCTTTGTGGCATTGTTGATTTGAAAATATATGCAGTAATCGCATACGCATACCACCATTGCCCATCGTCATTACAACAGAAGCAAGCATACCTGGTAGACATACGTGAACCAAAAAAAATCACGCTAGACAGTGTGGAACTAATGTCACATTGTACACAATGCAATGATAGTAATAAGAGCTGTGCTATGAACATGTACAGCATATGCCTGTGTTCGAATGGGTAGTAGATAATAACACGCAGTACAAAATGTATATATGTACATATATGAAAGCCATGCAAGTGTCTAGCTCAAGGGTCCTCTCTCACTTCGCTTTTCATGAATGGGTCTCAGGCCTTTTGAGTTTTTTCCTAAGGAACAATAAACAGACAAAAACGTATAGAGATGAGAAGTGAGGTGAGCAAAGCACTGATTATTAGTTATTGTTATGAAGTAGTATAAACGGTCTTTATTCACTGCACCTCATCAACACGCAGGCATTTTATGTCATGCGTGCAATAAGCTGTAATAAACAAGATATAAATTAACCAAACATGAAACAAAAGACTACCGGTGTAATAATTTAAAACAGTCAATAAAACGGAATGATTTTGAATTTTTAAAGATATACGGTGTAGATGATGAACATACACTTTGTGACCGATATATAAACTAACCTGATCTGGTCTAGATTTTAGGTAAATTGCTAAGTTTGGAATTTCATTAAAGTCGACTAACTGGTAAGATGATAAAAAGATCTGGTTTTCCTGACAAAAAAGAAACTTGAATTTATCGCAACAAAAATTTTAAATGTTGCTTCCATTTAAAGTTTAAGCACTTATATTCAAATAAATAAATTATGTAGTAAAATGAATACCCTTTTATGGAACGGACGCAAGGAACGGCTATTCATAAATTCACGTATTCCAGCTATTTTTAAATTGTTTACTTGAATTGGTTATAAACCCGTCAAAAAAGAGTTCATCTATAATAAAGCTCGATGATACATATATTATAAATTATAATAATGCTTGAAAAATTATAATTTACCTACGAATGTCATTTGTATGTACCTACCTAAACTTGGTATGCGATTTTGACGCGCTTTCCATTCTCAATTTTTCACGGCACCTTTATGGCATGCTCTTTGGGTTCTTATGCTCCTCATTCAGGTTGTAGCCACACAACAGAACATGACATTTACCTCACAACTCTCATTCAACTTTTTATTTTTACACTTTCATCTCACATTCGGTCCTGCTCATATTCCATTCACGTTGAATTTCATTCATTCATAATTTACCCAAAAATAGTGTTTTCGTGTAAACGACGAATGAGAACACCATAAGACGTTATCCCTTTGCCTTCTTTGAGCACAAAATAATATAGTATTGTGCATCTGCATCCATCAATTTTCTATTCTTTTTTCTTCTTCTTCTTGTGGCATTCCCTTTTCTTCTTATTTCCTCCTTTTCTCGTGAGACACAAGAGAGACAAGGAACAACAGGAAGAATATAATGGCAAAAGCAATAATAATAACAAGAACAACAATGCCTATAATATAATACCGAAAAGGAGGACAGAAAAGGACACCGGTTTTAAAAGGAGAAAAATAGGAGGAGGAAGAAGTAGAGAAAAAGAAAGGAAGAAAAAACTATAAAAGTTTTTGGAACTATAAAAAGGAGCAGTCAATGAAGAACGCAACAACAATAACATGTAATGTAAGCTGTTCGTTTCTTTCTCTCTCTCTCTCTCTTTCCTTCTTTTTCGTCGTATCCACTTTGTAGTCTGTGTATAAATATGGTTTTCCGTACAAAAATGGGAGGTGGAAACTCCCCTCAACAAGGGACAAAATGCAGTACATTACCAACATAAAAGGATCATTTTTGGAAGAAAAATAGGAATCATGTCCACATCATCTAATGCTAAGAGCATGACCAACCATATTATTTGTATTGTATGCAATAATCATGATAATAGTAAAAAAAAGTTCTAGCACATTTCATTGCAAAAGTCTCAAATGTTTCCACTGCATCGTATATAGCAATAATAGCATAAGTTGTTACACAATGAATACCTTCTATATGAAAATGTAACTTACAAGCAATAATGCTCAGTGCACACAGAGCACAAATACGATAGAGAATACATTTTGAGCCATATAAATGCGGATGAGCCGAAAAGGCACAGATAAATTTTACCTGGATCGCCCGAATTAGATCGTGATCCGTATTATACTGGTACAGCATACACTAACAGTGTTCTCACACGGCGCACATTGTAATGTCACTGGACATGCTTATGTGTTATACCTAAAACGTAATATGCATATAGGCAGATATGTAAATATACGTATAAGTGCACGCAAACAAATTCCATCTTTTACAGATATGGTTCTGAGGTAGACAAAATCTGTACTTATTTGAGTTTCCATATTTATACACAAATATAGGAATTACTACTTTAATGTCAGCTCATGTCCTTCCCTCGGTTCCATCATCCATCCATTCATTCACCTTCACTCATTCATATCCAGTTTTTGTTGTTGTTGTGTGTCCCCGATTATCCCCAGATTGTATGTCTCCCTGCTGCTGCTTTCATCTTTTTCTTTTATTGCTTTTGCCAGGCTTCTTTTATCCTGTGAGGGATGATGAGTGAGTATATCTTTTGTCAAGCGCTTCCTGTCCTTTCCATCATCGTCATCATCATCGTCGTCGGCAGTCATCATCATCAGCATCATACATTGGTAGTATAGCATCAATTCAGGTGAAACCGTTCATAATCCGTGTGTAGCACAGATTTTTACTGTCATTCATATATTATTTTCTGTGCGCTTTGTCTACTTTATCTTGGTACATTCTCTCTTTCTCTCTCCCTCTCTCTCACGCATTCAATCTATGCGCGGACAATAAGCCTGTTTTGAGCTGTTTTGGTTTTGTCGCTTTTTCTAAATTTGAATTCATATTATTCACTAGAAAGAATGATGATGTCGATGATGAGGATGAGTATTCGTTTTTGTTTGACCACTAATAATACTTGTATGAGTGCAAAAGAAGAGATAATGGTGTTTGAGTGTGTCTGTTGTGTGTGATGTAGTTTTTGTGAATGAGAAAAAGAGAATGAATTACTCAGGGAGGGACACTCCATATATTCCATAAAGTATTTATTGTCACTTATCAAAGAAAAGAGATTTGCTCTTCTGTTGTTGCATATTTTGTTGCACACAGGGATAATATTATGTGCTGGGTATTATCACAGACGCAGCGGAGAAGGATGACGATGACGACGATGATGCTCCCTTTTTTGTTTTCAATTTCTATTACAACATTTATATGAGGGTATTGAATAAATGAGTATGACAGGTCGGTTTTTAGTTTCAGCAGCAGTTGAAATAGATAATGCTTCTCACAATAGGATGAGTATCGAGTGAAGCTATAGCGTATCTTTTTTTTGGTGACGGTTTGCCAGAATGACACCCTAAAGTTCGGTGTGTGCTCCCGCATTAAAATGACATTCTCTGGTTTAGATTTTAATATAATTTCTGAGTGGCTGTTGTGGAGTGTATTCCATTACAACCACGAGTACAATTGACATTGCTAATCAAATGAATTATTTTCGTACACTTTAAGGTTAAGTCAAGCAGGACTGGTTTTCGTACACTTTCTGTCTCGGTAAAAATTGTACTTTTTTGTATTCTTCTTCAACCGCCTTTCATTGTATAGTAGGAGCTACAAACTCAAAGTTTATAGAAAGTGATTTATTCGTAATATTACCAAGCACCAGAGCCAAAGGCTTGGTGGTATAGATTCTGCTTTCAAATAAAAAAAGAAAGCAGTTCCGGTACATGCTGTTTGCTATCACAATGTGACAGACAGTAACAATCTCTACTTCTTGGTTGACGTTGACTTTGTTAAAATGCATGGTTTAATAACTAGTAACATTAATACATGCAAGTAACGAATAACAGGCTGGATAGAAATATGGTGATTTTAAAAGCAAAACAGAAAAAAGAGAGATTTATTGTGTTTTTTATCAAAACCTTCTCTCTTCTTTTTTCAAGCGTCTTATTTCTCTCTCCCTCTCTCTCTCTCGCTCGCTTTTCTTCACACACTTTGGCGCATACAACAACAGAATATACGTATTTGTAACTTTGCCAGTCATATTATAGCGCAAATAATGGGTGTATAGCTACATAATGCCGTGTTGGCAAAGGCAATTGTCAAGTATCCATTATTATTGAGTCACTACACTTTCTGGTATGTGTGCGTCTCTCTCTCTGTGAGGGTGTGTAGCACAACGCAACCCTACCGTATTTGCAGTAGTATTACGTTTTTTAGACATACACACTCACTCTAACGTGGAACAAACAGCAAACAAGGACAACAACAGCATCAACAAAACTATATACTGTTCTCTATCACACACTTACACACCTAATACGTGTATCCATCCATCCAAGCAGAATTTACAAGAATAAAAAGCAAAAAGCATACTTCACTCCAACAACAACAACACAACAAGAAGTAAAGTGGAGGAGAGAATGGGAAAGAAGAAAAGTAAGAATACACATATCCGTCCACAAGTTTTTTTTTCTCCTATTTTTTATTCGCACTACTTTTTTCTTCTTCTTCTTTGCTTCTTTTTTTTAACATTATTCTTCTAAGAAAAGGGATCCAACCAACGAAGAAAGAAGAAGGAGAATTATTATAACAATAATAACAATCCATATATTACACACACATGCATGGATGCAAGTCTTTCTTCTATTATTGTCGCAATATTATAACTGTGTACATGTGTGAAAGAATATGAAGGAAAAGGAGAGAATGTATAACAGCAACTACTTTATTATTATTATTTACATACACCCGCCCGTATAATATGCACACGATGGATGTACAGCCAGTACATGGCGTACTCACAAGTAGAGAAAACTAAAAGGAAAAAGTGGAGACGCGTCATACACATTTTTTTTATTCCTGCGATATTATTTTTCATCCATCCACCCATCCATCTAAAGTACAACACAAGCAAACGATTTTGAGCGTAAATGCAATGTCTGTCTCAGGCTGTTTGTCTCCTTTTTTATCCATTTGATTTTAGTATTAGAGAACTGCAACCAGCAGCACTACTCCACTCTTTGCAAACTGTGTACAAAAACTCCAGCTTTTGCTTCCATATCACTCTTCTGTTTCGTTGACGTCGTCGTCGCTGTCGTGTTGTGAGATGATGTATGTTTGCTTGTGACACAGCAGAAAACTAAAATTTTGACAAACTTTTTTATTCTCTTCTCTTTTTCCCTTTCTTCAATCCTCTCTCTCTCTCTCTCTCTTTCTTTTCTTTCTTTCTTTCTATTCAATTCAGTTGAATTCAATTCACAAAAATCTCTAAACCAAACTAAAGTAAACTGCTTACACAATTCATCCATCCGTACAAGTATATAGTTATTGTTAGCCAAGTCATCTTATCATACTGAGAGAGAGAGAGATGGACACGTAAAATGTATAAATAGAGACGCATACAGAGAGTATATGTACATATAAAATGGCAAGTTGTACAGTATTAGTAAAAAGTGCTTATGAGTTGACTACGCGAGTGATGATGATGTCGTTGATTTCGATTCTTGTATTATGACAGAGACATATGTAAGGATGCAAGAAGACGATGCTCATGTTTTCAACGTTCTTTGGTTGTTAGTTGTTGCCATTTGAGAAAAAGGAAATCGAAGCGTTCAAGAACATAAATGTGGATATTTGTGTTTTGTATCAAAAACTGACGGAAAGTTGAGAATACATCATTATTACTCCCTTTCTCTCTCTCTCTCTCTCTCTCTCTCTCTCTCTCTCTCCGTCGTCGGATGATGTCTTTTGCAAAAACTTATATTAGTGAGACTTATTTACGTTTTCCAGAACATTTCTACTATGAGAATGCATGTAAGCAAGTATAATTCCTTTCTTTACTTATTCTGCTTGCTTTCTTCCTTTTACTCCACGTTCTATGTACGATTTGTCATGCAACACTATACCATGTGTGTACGGGTGTAAGTACTGTGTGCACAGAGGAAAACGTATGGATCGCTCTATTGTGACAGGAGAAAAGATTTTCTCTAGTGTAAAAATTTATTTTTTTTCTTGTTATTCTTTTCCTTCTTCTCCCTCTTCCGTACTGTCATCTTCTTTCTTGTTGCTATTCTTGCATTGTGTCGATAGCTACTGTGTAGTTTGAATCCATTATTCCTTGTTATTATTCCATTACTTGGGAATCATCCTCTGGAGTCAGTGAAACTTTTTGGGGAAGATAAACACGTCTTTCAAGATTCAATGTATTGATTGGTTCCCTCTGCTCTCTGCTTAGGAGGACTACAGTAAATTAATTTTTAAGCACAATTATGTTTTCTTGTGATAGCAGTAGAACGTATTTTATCAGAAATGCTGAAATTACATTCATTAGCATTTATAATTTGTTTGATATTCTTTAATGCCAAACCAACTCAATCGTCTTTCTGTCACCTTATCCAGAATCACGGGGAAGGTTACCTCTACAATGTTTCGCCATTGCGTATATGCAATATCTTCATGATGCTTCCAAAAACAGTACAGTAAAGGTTAACTGGTTACTTAATCATTCATGCAATCGTTAAATATCAATGATTCCTTCATCATATCATTAATATCTTATTGACTTTTACACAATGTCTAACAAGAACGCTAACTACACATTCATAGAAAGTGTAGGTAATTTATTGAACGTCATCCAATAAAGGTGCCTACATATACATTTCACTCTTTTCTATCTCTGCATAAGTCGTTAAAATATGTGTCTAGGTCTACAGACAGGACAAATATGGTTGGGCGATGTATTGATTATATAATATTGTATTGCCAATAGATTTTTTCTACAAGAAATAAACATCGTCTCGAGATGAGAGAACTTATTAGTTTGTGGTAAGTAGAGATAAAAATTAATACAAACCTTTGTATGTTCTCGGCTTGTGATTTAACAAGCCCAACAAGCCTACATACCTCGCACAATTAATTCAAATGCCGATGCTGACAGTATTTAATTTTGAACCACTTATGAGCCACTTGAGTCTGTCAACGTATTGAATATTTTCGTCGAGTAAGCGTAAGTCTTTACAAAATGTGCGCACATTCATGCATTCAATAAAATTGTATTCAATAACAAGGAGTAACGAACGGGTTTACTATACGTTTCAAATATGTATCTTGTCTATTTCACTCGAGTCGTGTCCTCTCAATAGCATCATCATGTGCTATCAAATTGAGCATGTACGATGTTCAAATATAAAAAAATGTGTGATGAATGATTCGACAAGCTGAATAGCAATGGTTTCTGGTGGCTTAACATGTAAATTCCAATAACCTAATAATAAACTTTGTCAAACAAATCAGTGACAAATGAATGGTGGGGGAATGTGTGTATGTGTGATACACACATCGCAACGTCAACGTCACATTATGGACGATACCTTCCAGAACCAAAGAGCTTTTGTCCTGTATAACTTATTATTAATTTACGAAGAAGAAGAGTTTCTGTAAGTAAACTAACGACATTTTTACAACATACATACCAGCTATGTACATGGTATTATATTCACGACAACGACAGCGATTAAATCATCCTGATTGAAAACTGATTGCCTGATATTTGATATGTATCGGGAAACGAGTAGTGGTGTACATTTTTTGTCTGCAAATATTGAAACTACTTGGTTGAACAAAGATATCTGATTAAAAAGTGTACTCGTGAAGCGAGCTCACTGCTGCTGTCTCTTTCTCTCTGCTGGTTCTCGTTGATGTATTTTTATGATGAGGAGTGAGTGATGTGATGTCACGATAGGGAAGGGGTATAATAATGTCTAATACGTACTTCGGAGTTCCACATAATATTTTTAGCTTGTACTTACACGCTTGTTGAGTCAAGATCATCTCAATGATCTAAATCTTGGAATAAAGTGGAACATCGTCGCACAACAATGTATTTACAAATGTTCTTCTAAAAATGTAATGCAGTAACCAATTTTAGACAGTTGCCCATGAAAGGTTTAACAATATTAAATACACACAAAATTGTTCAATTACTTCAGTGTGTACATAAAAGCCACACTACGGAGGAGTTTTTATAAATATTTTCTCAAGTGTTGTTTACCCCCTTGTATTCATTCCAATTGTCCGCAGATTTATTGATGATTGATGGGATGATGATGATGCGCTCAAAACTGAATTTGTGTATCCCCGTATGAAAATACAGGGACGCATATCAGATTCGAGAACGCTGTGTACGTGTACTAGAAAACGTAAACGTGCATACATCGTACCCCGTACCATTGCTTGATATTCTCCCAATAACACCGTCAACCGTATGGTTTTCACATATTGTTCGGATTCAAGAATACGTGAATAGCGGTGTTTTGTACATGAACTGGGAGAAACATTTGAGCACTTTCCATTTTATCTGCGAACAAAATAATAAAATTTCCATTTTGATATTGTCTACTCTTCTCTCCACGAAGAGCTCTTAGGAAAATGTTGGTCGATTTTTAGTGGAGCTCTGAAAGTTGCAGACTGTATAGCGTTGTGTCAAGAGAAAAGTACTTGTATATACAACCGGAAAGAAACGGTTGACAAACTTACTGTTTTCCTCGTCGCGATCATGGAGCTAGATTTTGAAATGCAAGTTGGCAGAGAAATGAAATGAGATACAGGGCTATAGAGAAAAAGAGAACGAAAACAGAAAGAGAGGGAGAAGAGGCGAGTCAAATTGAAAGGAAGGAAATTGAAGTGGAAATTAAAATGAAACCAAATCAAAGAAAAGAAACAAAATCCTATCAAAAAAGAGTTTACAGCGGTTTTGCGTGCTATTCACACAGTATCGCAGCAGCAGCAGCAGCAGCAGTGGTGAAGCAGCATTCCGATACTACGTGCTTTTCATAAAGGGTTTTTTTGAGGGTGTTTGGTTTACAAGTTTTATGCACATATAGCATTAAACAATATGCCATCTCATTGACGCTCTTGTGTGTACGCAATACACAATGGAGTAGTTCAGAATGCTTGTTACATCCGCTGATGTAAGTGTATTTATGACTCGAGAGGCAGATTTCAATACCTATTCTGCTGATTATGTCAACGAAGGCGAGACGACGACATGGTTGAGCTAAAACAAGGCGTCTAGTTGAGTGATCTCGATCTCTCAAAAAGCCTTAAAATTAATTTTATCTTCAATACACCAAGCAGTGTGTTAAATCTGCTGCACGACTCCCCAAGTTCCAATTTCCACTCCTGAATAACCCCTTTTACGTTCGCTATGAATTTGTTTCCTATATATTGCTTGTGTGATAACAGAGAAATCCTAAAAATCCATGAATAATATTACAACAAATTCCACATTCCTGAAGAAAAGCAATTACGTAAAGCATCCATGACTAATTACTAGTGGTCCTCGATAAAAGCTACCAAAATACTTTTAATTAACTCGTCACAAAATAATTATCTCAATTACCTCTCTGAACACCTCTTCGACACGCGCATACACGCATAGGTACATATAATAACATGTAACACTTCACTGCGTAACGTACTGATTAAAACATATAGATTTGAAGCGAGGCGCTATTATTTATATTTTATCTTATTGCCATTATGGGCTATTCTGTCAACATAAAACCAACGGAAATTACCTAACAGTTTATTTCTGCAGAATGTATAATAAAAGCATTATGCTGCCTACTTGTTACGGCTCTATTGAATATCCATCCTTTATCTATTGACGGTCCTTGTCTGCATGTGGAAATAAATTAAATTCCTACACCACGTGAAGAGCATAAAGGTATATATATTTTATTTTATCTAATGTGGTTGATTTTTTGCAATTGCAATACCCAGCAGGTTTGCGGCCTGGCAGCATGTAACGAAGCAGAACGAAGAAAAGACGACCACATAATAGGCAATAATAATGTTATAATCAGCAGCATTCATATTTTTATATTACTTTATTATTACCACACTGCTTCAAAATACAACATAAGCACAATGCTCAAAATGGAATGGTTGTGACTGTGACGGACGACGATATAGAAGGACGTTGTGTAGTCAAAAAATGGCCACAAAGGCGAAATGAAGTGTAACAAAAATATAATTCAAAATAGTAACAATGCTATATAATAAGCCACAAGAAAAGTATATAGTTACAACTACTCACAACAATGATCAATTTTTAATCAAAGAGTCAAGTGTATACCCATTTCATCTAGAAAACATGGTAAAATACAAGTCGAGTATGTTACAATAATAAGCAAACAATTCTGTATTATCCTGTCATGTGCCTCTTTTCCCCGTCGTATTTTCTTTTATCCCTCGCTTTATTCATCCACTGTCGACTTTTGAATGACAATTATGATTTTTTGATTATTAACATCGTATTCTTATTATAATTACTCTAGGAAATGAGAATAATGGAAGAAAAAGCTTATGCCTGGCTTTGCCGTGGATCACCCTTATAGTTCTGTCCAACATATTGTGCGAACGTCGCTGTCAAAATTCAAAATGCATGTATAATCCTCCTCCTTCGCTGCTGATGAGATATGAGAGATGAGATGGTTTTCTTCATTAATGTTTTATACATATTCATATATACATATATATACACACATACAATTTAAATTACTCTTTTATGACGTTCCTTGTGTGCTTTGTAAAACGTACTATATCATCATCATTCGTCGTAACTCTTTTTCAAACTGTCAAATATGATATGCAATAAAAGACAACCATTCACAGATTATTCACTGCCTTTCACACGTTGTTGTGTGTGTGTGTTGTTGCATTTATTGCTTCTTTTTATACACCGCGCGGATCACCTTTCTATATCAAACATAAAAACGCTTTACCTTTCGCCATGATACGCATGCATATCATCGTGTAGTTTTTTCCCTTTTCAATCATATTCATCTTCTTGAACGACTCGTATATGCTGTAACAATAGAACGCGACAGTTGGTCGCTGTCCCGAACAATTATCCTTTTCTTAATGCCATTATTATTAAATATATTTAATTTTACCAGAGAAAAGCATTAACACTTGATACTTCGTATTGTCTTCGAATTCTATGCTAGATTACATAGCAGGTTGAAACTGCGGTGATATGAAAGCATATGTAATGTGTTATGGCTATTGTGGCATTCTTTCAAATTATAATGGCAAAGAAGGACGGAGGACATCTCTGTATCTATCACTGGCCCGAAACGAAACGTGTAGACTAAGTTGTAATTGTGAGATATTACTACGTGCAAAGAATGATCGAAACACAAAAGACTGAGTGATGACGACCACAGAAAATTAGGAATGTTCAAGTGATCCAGATTCCTTTGCAGTTTTCAATAGAAAAAGATGATGACAGACTTTGAAATATGTGCCAAAAGAACTTGCTACAAATTCTACACAACTTTTGGAATCCTGATTTTGTAAAAAAATATTAATAAAATTATAACTTTCCTATTGGCTATAAAAACAATATATTTTGTATTAGATACTTTGGGCTAGTTTAGTTTAAAAGCTGTCGGTGTATCTATATTTTAAGGAACGAGATACTAAACTAAAAAAAATAATGTGAAGTGAAGTGATGTAAGAAGAACCTACAGCAGAGTTGCAAGTGCTCAATTTTTGTTCTCCCCTAGTCGAACGCCAAATGCGTTTCACTTGATGTAAACAAAAAAGGAAAAACGTGGCACATTGAAAGCATTTAACGTTTATTTTCTCGGTATTTGCATATTATTAATGCTTAAAATTTGAATAGAAACAATTTAACAATATCTCCATTATTAACAAGAACTCTCAACATCGTGCAGTATAAATGTATAGACAGCTATAATGTCATGTCACGTACATTTTCTCCTCGTTCAGGACCAATAAAAACTCTACATTTAATATCTCTTTAACAATGGATCATAATCACGTGGATAATCATAACAATCAGCATCAGCAGAGCTATTGCCAACACTCCATTAAACTGCATTTTAAAGCCAAACAAGGGAGCGAGTCAAGAAATTCATCTCCTCCTGATTTTCATCGTCATCATCGCCATATTTCTAAAAAGCATTGTATAAAAAGGACAGATAAGAATAACAAGAATGGCATGTTCATAATAATACACAGCTTTAATAGTAATATCACCATCATTTTCATACCAAAACGTATGATATTGCACTTTGTACGCTTCCATCCATCTATTCCGTCACTCAGAGATCAACAATGAGTCCAATTCAATGCTTTAAATCGTTTAATCTAAGATTTTTAAGTTTGCTTAATGGCCATTCTGTCCAATTCACAAAGGGAGTTCAATGCAACGGCGAAGAAACGCTCCTATAAATGTGACAGGCAGACAGAAACCATTGGAAAGTTCATTTAGCCGGTGTTATAATGGATATATTCTGTATCTTCTATGCAGTCTACCTGTAACGTTGATCGTGTAACAGTTTGAAGAAGTATCAACCTTCAACTTATCACAACAGAAAGAAATCAACACAGCACACACTAAGGGATGCCTTGAACGAACGCAAGCTTACAACCACCTAAAAGAGTTTTAACTTTTACCATCTTGCATTCTTTTCTTTGGAAAAAAATAAATAATCCAATGAAATACAAACATCCGATCACAACAATGCAACGTTGCATTTCATTTTTAATTCTTTTTGCCTGTAACTTTGTAGCTAACAATACACAACGTTACAAGCTTAAGCCTTTTTTGAAAAAAAATCAGCCTTTGTGTGCAAGTCCTATTTTTTGATTTCCTTTTTGAAATCTGTACAAGGCAGGTAGTCAAATAGCCATTATAAGCGCGCATTCAAGATTGAGGCAAACGTGTGTGCGTTTTTATATTCCGCTTAATCATGACCATCATCATGACATTAGCACAATGGGTAAATCTATCCAACCGAACAAGGGTTACTTTATTTATTGTGTATCTTTTTAAGCTGAATAATGAGAGAAAAAAGTTGAATGAGTGGTATAAGAAAAAATTAATGTATTTATAGAGCAAGGATTTTTTTTATTTTGAACTACATTACCAAAAAGAATCAGAAAAAAAGTATTGCTTTGAAAAGTGTGCACACACATCGTACGCATTCCTTTTACACGTTAAAGGAAAAGTTGTATTTGGTCATCCGTTTTAACTCGGCATTTTTTGCCTTTTAGAGAAGCGAAGGTGTTTATTTAAATAAAAAGTTTAATCGACTGAGCCAAGTTACCTTTTCTTCAAGTGCATATCTATACCTACCCTATGTCTCTGAGGAGGTGATCATCTCACTCCATGACTTTGAGAGTCATTGTTTGTATTCAAAGCTCTTATTGGAGATCCTATTCAATGGAGTAACAAGAAGAAAATGTCTTGACCGATATTTCGATAAAGATTCCCTTGATATTTGTTATATACTACACACACAAATGATGAAACTGCCAATATCCTTCATTAACCATCATTTTAATTTTCCACTCTGTTCATTCTGAATTACACTCAAGCGTTGGCTCCTTGTCAATATAATCTTGCTAGAGCATACTGACACATTACTAGATTAGAAAGCGCTATACATTCCTGGTATGCAGCATATTTAATACATTCCGACGTATCCCAAATAAATCCTCTCATGTGCTGCGCTACTACCAATCATTGTAATTACGAGTTTGTTCCATTTTATTTTATACTATGCTGTGAAATGTTTAATTGGCATTTCTATATTTACTGTTCGCGAAATAACTATTTTTAGCTTTGCACATCTTTACAACGCGCTATGTCTATGTTATATACAAACAATTTAGAGATGGTTCAGGTTCCTGTCCGGTGGCGTTGTGCTGTGAAACAAAACTTTCGCTGCCAAATCCTACGTTGTCAAGTTAGTTGACGTTACAGAACTGCATCCCATCTATTTCAGCTTCTATTCCGCACATTTCATCCTGTATCTTTCGTCTTTCTCTTCTGTACATCTCATCAGTTTCTTTTTTCTATATTCTATCCATTTTTCTCATCACGCGATCGAATTCCGGAATGCTGAGAACCACCATTGTTATACAGGATACAATGTATCCGATTAGACATACTAGTTACACACAACTTTATTGAAACAAACTTTCATTATGTCTTCCTTTTCTTCTTATTACCTGCGACTCTCTGGCTCTTTAAAAAGAGTCGTACATTTTGCGAAAAAATAAATAAATTACAGGCGAGAGATAAATAGAAGGAGCTCTTTTCTTTCTCCCATTCAATTCTTTTGCCATTTTTCTGTTTCCCTTCTTCGTTCATCTTATTATTACGAGCTACAACAAAGATGGGCTCCTTTATTCATTTCCTTGCTAACACTCTTGAGCCAGACGGCCGATGAATAAAGGATGAGAATGACAATAGCATTAACAGCATCATCAAACTAGCACAGCAAAAGAGGATGATACTGGGCAGGAGTGCCAAACTTGCAGAGAGTAAGCTTGTCACAGGCAACTCTTCATAAATGCCTAATCTATCGCGCGTTTACTATCAATACTCACTATATTTCGGGCTCGATATGGTTTTAATATGTAATCTGACATCAGTCAGTACCGTCTGTGTTGTTGGTGTGAAGAAGAAGACGAAGAAAAAGGAAAGAACAGGGACCAGCTAGAACACACCGACATGTATACGGGTGTATATTTTTTTCAGAGATAGCAACCAGAAACAAAATTGTATCTTTGAAGAAGTAGAGCGAAGCACACACGAATCTCTTTTCTTTCTTGTTCCTTTGTCACTTGGAAGCAAAGCATGAATCACATCTCCTCTTTTCCTCCTCGACTACTTCTTCCGATCTTCAGTGACGTCTTTTCACAACATAATGTGCTTTTCTTCCTATTTTTGCCTTCTATACGTCTCCTTTACAAAACTACAATGCATTTTTTCCTTTTGGTAGTACACGTTGGATGTGCACGCGCTTCCTCTACTTGTTCTTTTCCGTCAGCTTCAAACTGCTTCCATTACAATTTTTTGACGCGGTGTTGTCGGTGATGGGAAAAAGGGCACACGTTCTGGTTGTGTAATACTTGAAACATTACTATATGCCCGGGTATGTCACCAAATAATAGCATGTATAATGTACAATTTATGCCATAAGCTGTGACGCTCCTCTCTTGATAATGGAACTAAACAAGATGAAAATTGTAGACAGAAATGGGTAGATTCGGTAAGGGCGATATACCAAAGTACAAGCGCGCTGGTATACAGACCGCCTTCAATATAAATTAGGAAAAAGTGACGATGATGAACGATTTTTGTTGCAAAATTGTATTATTCGAAGACTGCTAGATGATAATGGAAAATGGAATACGGCTAATGGAAGGGAGACTGATGAACTGAAAATTCGTTTGAACGGTTTTATTGAAAAGTTTCCTCCAGTTTTTCCTTACGACTCTACCTAAGATACAACAGTCCAATACGGAAAGACCAGAGTGAGAAATAATTTTTATTCTGTAATACAACCGGAAAATAATTTGTACTAGATGAATTCTTTAATATATAGGAGTAAACTTGAATTTTGCAGCAGCTCTACAAACTGCTCTATGTGCATTTTGCAGAGAAAGTCAATCATATACAATCTTAGCACACTAGCGTAATTTCACACCAAATTATATTTTATGTCGCTTGTGCAAACTTGCGTGCGCGTATTCATATAAAAATAAAATTACTGCCATAAATTTCATTTCCCTTCATTTCCTTTCTTTACATTTCATTTCGCGAAATTTTCAAGGATAATGGAGAGACGGCAGGATAGTAAAGAGCACTAGCTTGTTTCATATATAACAAAACTACAAAAAAGTCAACGGGCTCTTTACAGTTTTTAAAAAGTTTTCTCCATAATAATATGCGATAACATCACTCACATTGTCCGTATTTACTGTGAGAGCGCAATGAATAAAATGGGCAAATAAATGCTACAACTAGAGTTCTGACATAAAGCTCATGAATGCATACAAACAATGCTGTTTTGATACTTTTCATTACACTCACGCACTTTGTGACTGCGCTTAATTATGAGCTTTGCAAACAAGATTTACAGAGTGAAAAATAGAACAGTAATGACAGGAATGGTGAATTGCTTTAGGAAAAATCATCATCGCGTTATACCCATGTTACATGCAAATGCGCGATCTGTCTCCATAAAAAAGTGAAACAAGAGCCACTAAAAATTTGTGTGGGGACAATGAGCTCCCTGATTATTCCGCCACATTATATCATTGAAACTTGCGTATTCAACATACTTGTATATATACGAGATGAGAAAAGATGACGATGACGACAACAAAATCTGCTACATTTTACAACAAGTACTTAAGCAAGCCACTTCTCTCGGCTTTCTGCTCTTCTACCTTTTACACGACAGTTAGCACGGATGATGATGTAAGTAGTAGGTATTTTCATATATATTATCATCATCATGATTATACGCCGCTGCTGGGTTGAAGCCGTAATAAATGAGCGTATATTACTAGAGAGCTGCTGCTCTGCTTCATATTCTGAATACACACACAACTATTTATCTATCTTCATTACTGTGTAGTATTACATGTATGTATCGGTGTGTGTCTGATAATGTGCCTCCGCGTGGTGGTGGTAGCAAGCCAGACCATATTATACGATGATGTGTGTATAATATGTAAGCATATCTTACATTTTTGTAATATGTATTATGCTTATGCTGCTTGTTGAGGATCGAGATGTGGAACCAATCTGGTTGCACTAGTACAAAGCCTGTGTACGCCTTTTGTACTCGGGTGGGGCTGTCATTGGCTTCTAACTAAAATCAGGGGGCTTGTCTCTCCCTGTCCGTCCACTTTCTTGCACAACCACTCACGCAACACTATTATATTCTCTTTTATGCACGCTCCTTTTTTCTTCCTTTCTTTCTTTTTCGTTAGCTGTTTTGTCCTCGTTTTTTATTCTTTCTTTCCTTCATTCGTATAATAATAATAATAACAACGTTAAAGCACAATGCTTTTTCGTATATACCTACCTTTGCTTACATACCTACACAAGATAATAATAATAATAATAATAATAATAATAATAATAATAATAATACACATATCCCGTCTCACGTATCGTCGTATCACACTGCCTCTTCTTGGTTGTGTTATCTACTTTTTAGTATCTGTCTGTGTGTGTTATGAATGCTACGCATTGTCAAGTGTTGTTGCTCATTCTTTGGCTGCTCTAAATGTAAGCTGGGCATTGTTGCTCTTCTTCTTCTCCGTATCTCCTTCTCTTTTTGTAACATATCCTTTTATCGTCGCGCAAAGTTGAGTTGGCCATTCAATGTGGTATGTTGATAATGAGACGAGTAATGAGAAATGATGGCGTGTATACAAATATATGTACCTAAATCGTCTGTTTGCAGTTTCTACATCTACCTATGCAGACTGCTATACCCGCGCATATTATTTAATACGAATAAACCGCAATTATAGCGCGATTGGGATCTTCACCATTTTTGCGAGAATAGAATACCTGTGGTTTCGACTCTCGTAAAATATATATCTTCTTACCACTGCTGAGCAAACTTGTCTTTTTTGTTAATAAGTAGAATGCAAAGCAGAAAAAAGTGCATTCGGTATATAATGCAATGTTATTGTGCATTTATTATTGTATGGCATTATGAATGTATCAGCGGCTCAGTTTGCTGTCTTTTCATTTCTCTTCAGCGAAGGTATCATGACCAGACTCATTCTATCTTATCATAGGGTATGACGACGTTGCAATTTGTATTGACGTAGAGCTAATCTTTCCTTTATATTTCTCTGTAAAAAGAAGTGTCCTGAATGCTAAGCACTATCATCAATATTTTTGCTCACACTTGGTGGGGTCTTATTTATTGTGAATAACGCGCTGCGATCAAGCACCTTTCTCAAATCTTCTCTTTAGGGTGTCAGCGAGAACTGGATGGAATGATTAAAAGTTCCGTTGCGTTGGTCCAATTTTAGTTTTATATAGTATCGTTTCAAGCGCTGTTAAGCGTTCTACATAATCCTTCACATGTTTGTAGTAGTATTTGAAACCTTGCAGAATAAATTCAACCTGAATATCTGTAATCTTTTCAGTTAGGATAAATATTTTGTGCCTGTCTTAAGTATGGTCGCCCTTGCCTCTGGCACGATACGAAACGAGTCAGCATTGCTGATTGGCTTTATTTCAGGTTAGTAAAAATATTTTGTGCTTATTTTATCACAAGCTCATTTTGTTATAATATGGTTGACGTTGAAAATGCGAGTAGTAAATGGTTGTTAGCAAATCATGGCTAATGGCAGATTGTTGGCAAGAATATATATATTTCGATATTTTTACAAAATAAATTATTTTTTAGCGAAGAACCAGGCTGACGTTATACAGTTATTCTATCATTGTCGTGTACCTTTTATAAGATGATGGCGCCACAATGATCGTTCTGCTCCACCGGGTTACCGTTTACAGTTTAGGTTCCCAGAATTTTCCCAAGATGAACGTGTAATAGCTTGATACATTGTTTAAGCATTCATACTCGCGCGATGACCACTCCAAATAGTTTTCCAGGACAGGATTACATTATGTCGACTTATTTAATAAAGATTTTTCACATTTAACAAAACGTTGCTTTTCAGGATTTGTGTTTGCATGACATGAATAATACCACCTATGCAGTATGTGAAATCTATTGTTGTTCATTTTTACGGATTCCTTTACACCACCTACCTGACATTGTAAGTAGATTGCCGACCACACACCGATATAAATATGCAAAATCACCCTCAACAGCATGCTGATGTGATGACGAGCATACAATCATTTTTATCTGATTTACATTTCTAAAGCCGGCATAACATTATTTTTTTGAAGATCAACAACAAGCAGTAGCGCGTAGCGTAGCAGGAGCAACATTAATGCAGACTTTGTGTCACAGGCACATGACGGTGACGATTATTATTCTCATTCTCTTCCCCAGAATTTATTCTATTGCGTTACACTACATTGTAATTTAGATCAGCTTTCAGAATATAGGAAAAATGCTTGTGCAGTGCATTTTTATGATGAATAGGAAGTTCATAAATACATAATAGGAAGGAGACTACACGAAAGGAGAGAGAGAGAGAAGAGTACACACAGAACATTGATTTTACATACAACACACGGACACATGAATCACAAATGACGACGACGAGTGATATAGAGTAAGCAGTACAATGAAGAGAGAGGAGAGCACCTGTTTCATGTAAGACTGTCAAAAACAGATTTCTCGTTGTCAATGTCGCGATCACATTGAAGGACTGAATATAACGCTTTTAAAACCACCACTCCATACAACTATTCCTACTTTTCTGATGATGACTTAAATACACAATACAGAACCCTTTGTTTGTATAGAATATTGAAAAATACATCCCTGCCATATGGTGCTGGTTGCTGTATTTTCTGTGAAAAATAACCATTATAAAAAAAACTTTACATAAACAACGCACACAGCAAGCACACAGTACTACATAATACCTTTCTTTCCTCCACCATGAATTGCTTCGGTGTGCGTGCTTTTATCTTGGTATTGTTATGTGGTTTCAAACCAAGGATATAAAGACATATTTACAAAAAAATAGAAGCTAGCTTTCAAGGCTGTTGTTATATGGTAGTAGCAGTAGCACCAAGACGAGAGCAGGAGCGTTATTGTCACCTATTTGCAAACGTGGTGCGACGATGTGTGCAGAGGAATGTGTTGTGTAGGTGTTCAATATTTAAACACGGGCTGCATAGAGAGAGATGTTTACTTTTGAAATTAAAAGTTACGAACGACGAGATCGGTTTTCATCAATATGAGAAGATTTTAAAAGCTCATTATAATATTTAATGCGGATTGGTGTTATACGCAAACAGGCGAGTACTACTGTGTGACACAAGTGCACACGCCAATTCTTTACATAACAATACCTGAATGTTCTTTCGTTTCCTGTTAAGACTCATTGTCAATGCAAAGCGAATGAAAAAAAATCCATAAAGCTGTTATTTGATCGTACACGTTCGTTTTTGTATCATATTGGGTGTAAAGATAAAAATGACAAACCTTAAACATTGTAATAAAAAAACAGCGAATACATTTATAAGGTTTACGCTTTGCACTAAAATTCACATTAAATATTTATGAAAAAACTTGCGCGTTTTCCTAGAATTCGAAGCGTTTGTCAATCCAGTTGAAAATTTGTTGCATAATATTATATTTTAGTATAATATATTTCCTTATCAAATTAAAACAGCCGGATTGGAACAGAATTCATGAAGAACATAACAAAGCATAACATAGTTTTTTAAATCTTAGTATTCCAATATGACGTTAGATAAAATTATCCTACATACTAATTGGCATTTGGTCTGTATTAAAGCTTAGCAAAGATGAATGGTCTTAACATACGCATACATATATAACTTTGGTGTGTAATGTAGGAGTCTGTTTACATAACAGTAGCAGAGTAATTAGACAAAATAATTTAAATGGAATAACAGGTCTTTTATTTTTTCACGCACAAAGACATTTTACAAAAGGAAAACTTGTATAAGCTTGGGATTTTCTGAGGTCCCAAAAGTAATATCGTATTCATTTATTTTTGTCCTGCGTGCGTACGTGTTTCACCAGTCGTGTATTGTACATTATAAACTTGATCGGTTGTAAGCTCTTTTCTTCTTTTTGTACATTATGTCAACTTCATACTACCTATTTTGCTGTTTAAGATTCTTCTTGTTTACGTGCACTTGTCAACGTGGGACAAAGTATGTAAAAAATCAGACATGATCTACATAATATGCTTGCATAGCTCACAGTGTGGCATTACCTCTCTCTCTCTCTTGCTATCCCTGACAAAAGGTATTACAATTACAGAAATAGGGAGGTAAGGTAAAGGGAAATTCCAAAAAGGACCTAAGCAGACAGCGCGTTAAATAGCATGTAGTGTTTTCTATTATTTTGGAAAATGTGTATTCATGTCTTTTTTCTATAATTATTTAATTCCCTTTGAAAGAAATGTCACAAGAAAAGAACAATGCATGCCAATAATAAAGCACATTATTTCAACACACACACATACACACGTTTAAGTATAAATAATATCATACAAAACTCAAATGGAATGCTATAAACTCGGTAAAGTGGTCTCTTACTGCCAAGTCGTGAAAAATATCACGCTTCATAATTCTTTTCCTTGTTTTCAACCCTGGGAGTTTGTTATTTACAATAACATATTATGTATCAGCAGTGGAACATGCACATTCATACATTACGCATATCTTCCAATCCCTAAACAATACTCGCAGCAAAAGTCACATAAAAACGTTCAAAACGACAATATTCGGTGTTGGCGATAATGCTGTTAGAGAGGTAAAAAGGAAGGACGTGAAAAGGTATGCCCAGTGGGAAAAGTAACCAGCAATATTCCAGCGCAGAGATTTAGGTCCTTCCCCCTCCATCCGGAGGCATTAAGGAAAAAGTGAGATATGTTTATGCTTTACTACCGCCGCCAAGAAGAAAGAACACAACGGAATAGCACAATAATCGTAATAATGGTAGTAACAGTAATAAAAATCCAGCTTTACTTCACACTGGGTCCTTTCTGATACATACTACGATGCTACTGCTCCGCTGTTGATGATGATCTAAACCTTGTGTTATGCTCTTTTTTTCCTTTTCTCATTTGCTGTACGTGTGCATATCTACAATCTAGTACGCGCACAAAAATACTACTCATGATTATTTGCCTTTTAACAAGCACAGTTTTACACTACCTTTTTTCCTCCTGTTGTGGTCCACGCCGTACAGTCTTGCAGTATCACTCTCTTGTTTACCTATTACGAAAATATTGGGTATATCAGCATCATCATCAGCAAGAGTTT
Source organism: Callyntrura sp. NNG-2020 (assembly GCA_027744055.1). Lineage (NCBI taxonomy): Eukaryota > Metazoa > Arthropoda > Collembola > Entomobryomorpha > Paronellidae > Callyntrura > Callyntrura sp. NNG-2020. The sequence goes on along the minus strand of JAHZNE010007647.1, from coordinate 18,587 downwards.
TAGTTTTACCTCTTCTGTGCCCTGTACGTACAAATGAAATGCAATGTTAATCTAACATAACAGTGTGCTGCCTTACTACCAGCGGAGCTCTCCCAATGAAACTTTGCCACAGGAGCAACAACATCACCACCAGAAGAGCCGAGAAAAGCAGAAGCACTTATATTTTGTATTTGGCTATTGTGGAACACAGAAACAGAGAGAGGGAGAGAAGATAGAGATAGAAAATAGGTAGTAGGGAACACAACAGGCACATTATCAAGCGTATTCAAAGAATACACTGGTTTCGTTCACACACACACACTCGCACAACGACAAGGAACAAGGAGAAGAGAGAGGGGACGTTTTGCGACGACAAACGTGCATAGTCAACCCAACCAGATACACATGTTTTTCTCACTCTCAGTTCGTTCAGTCTACGGAGCACTTCAGTGTTATCGACATCTCCACCTAACAGATTCATTTATTCAGCATTTTAATAGATAAACCACAAGTCCATTATCTTCAATTTGTGGGCTGATAAAAAAAGAGAACATAGGGATGAAAATCAACTGATTCTTATCTCTGCTTGTCATCAATATAAATATTCGGGGACATCTTACACCATTGATAACGACTACGCTTCTGGATTTGTGTGGTGCGTATTACTTGAGATAACTTACTATTACTTGCAGTAAACTAGAATAAAAAGAGAATGTTATGAAGTTAATACACACATAATCCGTGGAACTGAATTTTAACGAGTTTTTATGGATTTTAATGCCAATAACTGAATGCAAATAGCATGTGAATACGTTTGGGGGAAACGCGACAAAGAAAATATTGAAAGGAAAAAGTGACATTCTGTAGTAGTGCTTTAGTTCATGTATGACTGACACCTTTAGTTCACAACTTTCTCCATGAACATGGTGTTGCAGCGTAAAGATTGTGAAGTGTTGTTGTATATGACAAGATTATATGCGCGTGTTTAATTCGTTAATAACCGCATTAATTTAGATTTTGATATTTGCTACATACAAATTCGAAGTATTTTACGCATTTAACATATATTTAGACTCTGTAGTGCAATAAATAATAAATCAACTGTAGCAGCGGTTTTTCGAAAAAGAAAGGTGAGAGAAATTTCTTAGATTTGATTGGTTTAGAGAGTAACGCTTTCTTAAGAGCTTTCGATTTTTGTATCGGAATTTTAAATTTATGGAGTTGGAAATTGTGTTAAATTGAGGTTGAATTTTATTTTGCAGACTTTTAAAAATTGGTACTCTAGTTCTTCTGCCGAAAATCATATTTTCAATTTGCACGGTTATAATCTTCAAGAAACAATAACAGCTGTCAACCATGAGCATAATTCCGTGTTAAAGTGTGATTTTGAAACCGGGAAGTATCTGTAGCTGTACTGCTACTCTATTAACATTTTAGTGAGTGAAAATCCAATAAGCACCGTTAAAATGTGTGACGACAACCTTTCGGCGTACAACAGCCGCCTGTCTCATGACCTTTCCTCCCGCATGGGGCCAACAGGTCCTCTCATGTCGCTTGCTGCATCTCACGGACTAACTCCCCCAACTTCTCTGATGGGTCACCACGGGATTAGTTCGGCACTTCATCATCATCTGCAGCAACAGCATCACAATCATCACACAACGCCATCATCGCATTTAACCCCACCAAGCACTGGTTCATCCTCTGGCTCTTCCACTGGTCTCATGAGCCCACAGTCTGTAATGGGAGGAAGCATGAAATCCGGACAAAAGAAAGATTCTCCGGGAGGCTTAGCTGGTCTTGGAGTGAATGCGGTAAGCCGCTGATAGTCAATTTTATAAAACTCCTAAATTCTTTGCATTCCCCTCCACGTATTTGGCATCATACTTATGCATTCTTCCAAAGCCAAATGGTATTCATGAAGCATGACATGCATTAAAAGAATATTGAATATAATAGTTTGATTAGCTTACAACTCATGTGTCAGTAAATTATCAGCCACTAAAACACCTCTTATGTCGGAACAAACTATTTTCTTCTCTAGCGACATTGCCAAGAAAATTCACTTTAAGTATTCATGTCATCTTGTATGAGTTCATAAGTTTCTAGTAACTTAATAGATACCTGCATTTTCCATCTGAATAAAAATTCATTCATTAAACTGCCAATTTGAAACGGTGAAGTAGAAAAAAAGAAGCATTCCGGCAAGGAATCTTAAGGGAAATGCTGACCTAGATCATCCCACTCTCGGCGAGTACGCATTCTCACATTTCTTTTATTTCAATCATCAATCCAAGGTAGCTTTACTTGTAGCCAACGCGGAGAGACTCACAGAGATTTCCCATTGAGAAAAATTTCTTTTCTTCTTTGAAAAACAGTTTGAACCATCATATCAAATCACACATTACTGTAAGGTCGAATGGTGCATCATTCTCATGATAAATACACTTTCCACGTTATTTGCTTTTAATTTCCAAATGTGTGAATAAAATGCCTTGAATAATGGTGAGTCGGTAAAATGTTAAGACAGAAAAAGAGGGAAGGAGAGAGAATGATGAGTGGTGAATAATAGAAGAGGTGGTGTTACTTTGCCTGTCCGGAGAGTAAATTTTCTGAATGGGCTCTCATTGTTTGAAAAATCTCACCAAGTGTCAGTTCTTTCCTAAGTAGGCACACACAAACAAAACAATCATCATCTTCGGCAGTTTCATTTTGAAAGATCGTTATTCTGCATTAAATTTTACCTGGGCTTGTGTCTTGAGTGTGTTCGTTCACACACGGTCTTCCCTAAAGCAATATCGTACTTTTAGTAGTTAAGTTACTCTATCTATACGCATTTTTGCTGGAAAAATTCTAGGTCTACTTAAAATAAATGCCTGTAATGTTGAAGCTATTTTCTTTAAGATTCCTCCACGTTCTCAAGAGGTGAAAAGTAGTTGAGAAAAGCAACAACAAGACACCAAAAATGTCTGTAATACATCCACGTTTTAGTATTGTTAAAAAATCATCGAAATACAAGAAATTCCTGAAGATATTGGGTTGGCAGTTATCTTAAATCTTGAAGACTCTCCTTTTTCATAACTTACTTTATTCACTCATTCAAAATAACCGCAGCCATAATAACCATATACCATTTTGTAACTGACATTTTTAAGATGGTTCGCTCCTACAGGGTGTGTAAGAGAGAGACATAAAGAGAATTTGAAAGATGGCTAGCAAGGAACTAAGAATAGCTTTCAAAAAGCCAGTTTTGTACAAGTGCTCATATCCTTATTGACGACGACGTGCACGGCAAACTTGATCTCATAGGGATATACTACTACTTCAGCTTCTTGCAGTAGTAGTATGAAGAAACATGTAGCGAAGAGAAAAAAAATCACATAAATAGTCGTCATAATATGCGTAGACACTCCTGATCGATTTATATTTGGTAACCGCCTGGAATTGGAATGTTGTGTCGCCTGTCTGGCCCTGGCCACTGCCGTTGTAAAAAGGAGAAAGAAAGATAATATGCATATTATAAATTTCATCTTCATCCATTTTATATTGTGATAGTCTCTTGATAATATACTAATAATAATAAGTAATCAAAAATTAGTCGGGGCAATTGCTAACTGAAGATATACATATTGACCACATGCCATATAAGTAAGGTCATGTTGATCACTGGTGGGATACCCTGTGGTAGTGAGCGATATTCAATCTGTGCAACTCAGAAATAGCTTGATTCGACTCATTGAGCAAACCATTTCGTGTGTGAAGGTGTGAATTGAACCATACTTTTTGAACCCTCACCTCAAATCATTTTCATTCACAAACAGAAATGAACGAAACCTGCTTGCCTCTCCTTGACTTTTAGGTATGCATGTAAAAGTACATAATATATTCCTGATTTACAAATACACGCACGACACTCACAGTATGTGAGAAAGAAATTCGTTCGATAGTTTATCCAACCATTATTGACGGTCATGTTAGGTCGTTGGTGCTGTTGTACCACTTGATTGACTGCGGTTTGTCATGTCAGCCCCGTCCAGTTCATTACTTTTTTGAGAAGCATATTATTCTATTCACACAGATATTCGCGCTATTCATGTTGAAGATCATTACTGTTACCATTATTTTGCTGACCATTGAGCAAATCTAACCAGGACCTAGGCAGGCAGGGTTTTTCTGTGATCGGGGGTGGTTTTGTTTGAGATAGGTTTCGATTTTCGAGGTGTTCAAGTGTATGATTTGACAACAAGAATAATACCCACGCACGCAACTCTCACTTTGTTGAAAACTCTCTGGCAGACATAACGGCTACAGTTTGCCCCAGCCGTCGCTGTTCCTCCTATAACTGTTTGATAACCTTGTTGACTTGATTTAAAATGAGCTGCCGACCTTAATATAGAAAAACCTCAGGTGGGATATACCCAGTGTTTTCATTTATACCCACAATATTCCCAACTTTCCAGTGTTGGATGTGATCTCAGCAGGAAGCTGATTTCTTCACGCCGTGAATTAGAGTTCAAAAACAAGCACTCTCATCAACTCGTTTTCTTTTTTCATATTAACCAAAGAGAATCTCGAAAAGGAGTCATTCAGGTAGTTGTAACAGTTGGACCGACGGGAATATAAATAGTGTCTGACGATGATTATGAAAAAGGAGTAAATAAATAAATAGTGTAATAATAGATTTTCGCTACTTGCACTTCAGTCGGGGTGTTTTAATAAAATAAATCTCCATCCCTTGTCAAACGCATGTCCTTTTACTATGTACACAGCTGTGATTAAAATACTCTGTGGAAAAAAATAAAAGAGTGGCAACGTAAATTGAAAAAAAATATTAAATTATTCTGAAACTGCTGTCATATGATACTTTATGTACGTTTCTTTTTTGCTCATCTTCTCACCAAAATAACAGCATCAGAATAAGGGAAAGAAAACAACTCTAGATAGAGAAAGAGGAACTTTTCAATGAAATCGTATATCAAGTAAAAGAGCAACAGAGGCAAGAAAAATATTAAACCAAAAAGTGTAAAAGATACTCTAAAGAAAGAATTTTAATACTTTTTAGTAGCTGTAAAATGTATAATATGTCGTCCTTCGTTAAGATTTAAGAGAGCTTTTACGATTATTAATGTCCAACGAATTTAATATGGACGCTCTTGTGTGAACAGAGTAATACCCTCAATAATACCCGTAAAATGTATACGTAAATAAGTTTGGATACATGATGATGTGATCTGCTGCATCTCTCTCTCTCTGGGAAAGTAGTTCTCCTAATGGTAGTAGTAATCATATCAACTTGTGCATCCATTTATCTATAAACACATTCCAGTTATATAATATGCAACTCACTCTGTTTGACTTTTGAGCTCTGCCAGCCAGCTTGGCTCCCCTGGCTGATGGAATTCCTTCCTGGCTACCGTATTCAACTTTTTTTTCAAGCATGCCTATGTGCTCGCTTTTGAAAAGTTTATACATATTATATCGGACGCGTTTTTTTTGTTGACCAAAAAAGCCAAAATGCACAACGCATTGTTGAATACAAAGTAAAAAGAGTAAAGCTGTCCTTGCCTTGCCCGAGGATGTAAATTCCTTTTTCCAGACTACCTGGCTACTGTGAAGCTGCTGTTGCGGTCACGTCACAAGTGTGTGAGTGTGTGTGTGCACTGTGGAGTGGAGGACCAAGGAAGACTTTTATAAGACCTTTATAATACTCTCTCATAGGGCATTTATCCGCTATCAAATAATACATCTGTGAACATATTTCGATATATGTGTATGCGGTAGAGACATTCCCAAATTTTTCGTTTGGATGAGCACAGAAGAGTAATGTGTACTTACGGTTTACTGTGTATCTTGCAGTGGCGGTGACTTGATTGCATGTAGGCAGCTTTCCTGTATGTCATTCTTCAGTTCCCTAATATGAAATGAGTTACTGGCGAGTAATGCTACATGCATCGGCTACTTAACTTTAAGCCAGATATATTTACACTTTTAAATCCCTCTGCCAAAAAATTCAAAGGAATCCCTTGCTGTGTCAGGTATTTACTCGTGAAGGTTTCAACTCCCGCTTACAATGTTATTATTATCTACTCCCCTGATAAAAGAAGGTAAAGTAGCTGGAGCATTTTTAAAAGAATAGAAAAAGAGAGAAAGAAAAATGGTGAGAAGAATGCGCTTCATCGGTGTGTCGTCGTGGGTTTATTTGAATCGGACAAAAGAGCTTTATTCTAATCCTTTTGTAGTTTTAGGGTAAAAAGAATAAAGAAATAGGAAATATCATTTATATTGACTATGCACACAAATACGTTTATGTGCTTGTTGTTCAGTAATAATATTATTAGGCTTAGTCACTGATTTTTTGTCTGTGTTATATCGTTTATCTTTGACTGTGTACAGTTTGCGGGCCTGCAGTCTGAAAACAAGAAAATACATTTCGGTGTGAATTTATAATCGATACACCCTATCGACACACCAGGTAGTATTTTTAGTACCAAGGAATGTGCATTGGAAACTGAAGGAAAAAATTGTCGTTTATTGAAAGTTGTCACGAAATTGGGGAAAAGGCAGTAATACTGGTAGTAATGACAAATAAGCTGTACTTAAATAGTGTTTAATGTATTTACTCTTTACTTTGGAATTTAAATAAGGTAAAATGTAAAAAAAGCTTTTGGCTGGTGAGGACCAATTCTTCTTATGATATATGTTTAAAAAATGTAGAAGCATAATAACGTTGTAGGGATCGTACAATGGCCTACCGTCTACTGTTCATTTACACAGTTGTTTTGTATGAAAGCGTGTTTGCCAAGCTTGGTTACATTTTCCAAAAGACAGGAAATGCATAGTTTGATTCACGCTGCCCCAGGTTTTGTGAAAAGTCTTTGTTTTAGGTTTGCACGTGACTAAAACATGGTTCCCTTACTTACATTTTTCATTTTATGTTCGTAATTTTATTTCAAAAGCTATGCATACTTGCAAAAACTCATATACGACTGGTTATGACATTTTTTATGTCGACGTAATCAAACTGCCCCATATTGTCACTGTGGATTACTCCCACATTTTTTAAAGGAACGTCTTGGCTCAGAAAGAGAGCTTCACTTTACATAACCATTTCATGCAATTTCAGAAAATTAGTTGTCTGAGCATTTGAAAAAACTAGGCTGATAAGTAAAAACTATTTTTGTTATGGGGGTACGGCTGATATATTCATGTTCATGTTAATAATATACGGTTTGGCATAAATCCATGTTTCGAAATACAATCTTCTACGCAGACTGCAGGCGGCACACGTAGTCCTTACTGTTATATACCACACGTAGTACTTTGTACGTAGTTGTGCGTGGATCATGGCTCAGTATCACGCATTCACTACAAAGAGCTATCTGGATGCTATTATTCCATATTGGTAAATAGAATCATTGACATTTGCACTCGGCCGGACAGTGGTGAAGTGTAATGTGCTGTAGTCACATGGCTAGTGGACAACAAAAAATGCGTTCTGTCATGAAACGGATTGGGATTGTCCATTCTGCTTCTTTTTTATTCTTTGAAAAAAAGTTGAAAGAGTCAAGTAGACAAGACAGATTTTTTTGTATCAAGGAGTCTCTCCCCCCATCAAACATTGTAAACCCGAGCTGAGTTCATGTCACGCATTTTCTGTTAAATCAGGCAAGTAAACTCAATTTATTCAATTTTTATCACGATGTAGTCGGGAAAAAGAGAGAGTTTTTCGGGTTCGTGGACACATCCACGTTTTTATGGCTGTGTATTGAAAAATTGTAAAGATGCAACTATTTACAATGATGTGCATTCTATACCCTTCTGTTAGCTTCCTCCTTATCTTTGACTATTGTACGTTGTGTACATTCAACATTTCTGCACAAAGCTATGTACGTGTTTTCCCTCTATAATAATATTATCAAATCAAGTTTTTTTGTCATTGCATATTATTCGTGCACACTGTAATTTGTATGTTGGACGCGAAGACAGGATGTATTGACATGATTCGTATTTCATTATTGCATTATTTCGTACTATAGCGTGAGTGATGATTTGAATAATGGTTGAATTGGAGCACTACAAAATAAATAACTGCCACCCTCGCTGACTGGCTTGGCATGGCTCCGGCATTATCATCCTCGTATGTAACAGCAGCACCGTCGCCGACCTGCAGAAACTTCATTCATGAATATGTACCTTGTAGTTTTAGAAAAGGGATGAAAATGTATGTATGTATTTGTGTGTAATACATTCTTTTGCTTGTTTCATTTCATTCTTGCATAATGTGGACACATCATAAAATGTGACGTATTGTACGTATGTGTTGTCATTCACTCATTCATTCATTCATTCATGATTGTCATCATTATGAAAGCAAATTAGAATGTATTATAGATAGAGCAAAAACGCTTATTTTTTATTTATTGTTGTTGAAGGCTGTCTGTGTGTGTGTGTGTGTGTGTGTGTGTGTCGTTGTTGTTGTTGGGGCTATTTTGAATTTTCTGTTAAAAGGGAGCAAATAAAATGTGCTGCATACACACGTAAGCTTTATTGTATTCACCGAGAAGTTTATTTTGGCCAGAGAGAATAAATACAATAATAGGATGAATAATTTTTACAATTGTTGCAAACAATCACGTGCAGAAGCAATTCAACAAGCCGAAAGGAAAGTACAATAAATAAATAAACAAGTTCCTCTGTTCTTTCGTGTTTCCGTTTCCACCTTTCGGAAAATAAAGTTATATACTCGAGGAAACTTTACGTTGAAACTGGCAATGCATATAGCGTAATAGTATTAATGACATATTACGATTAAGAGCATTTTAATCATGTAAGTTATACCTACAACATTCTATGGTATTAACTTGTGTGTATTCTGTCTTCCTCTTCTGCCACATTTACAATGCGTAAAGTTTCTTTGAAAAGATTATGGAACATTTGCGTTCAGCTTTGACCATATTTTGATGGAAGGTTTGGATAATGAAAGCTGAAAGTGAGAAACTGCTTAAAAGGCAAAAATGGAATCTTTTAACATTGTAAAAATTTGATTGACAGCCGCAATAAGTTTTTTCCCCACTTTTTTCCTGTAATACACTTGCCTTATTGCTACTATACTACTACTGCTGCTGCTGTAATCATCATCGGGTTTAAGTTAATATATGTTGTATGTTCTGCCTCCCCATTAGCTTTGGTCTGTTCACGGCTGCCCCATTTCACACATGAATTTTTAAAAACATTATTCAAATTCAAAGGCTTCTGATGTTGGTCTCTTTTCCGCTCTTTTTGCTATTCAAATCAAGTGGCATTTATTGTTATTGTTGTTATTGATGTTGTTTGTGATGATGATGATGCATACTAAGTTGCAGTACTTGCAGTAGTGTGCTACTGAACCATCGGTATAGTTTACTTTCCTTTATGAATACCAGAGTTATATACGTATACGTGCACAATAAGTTTCACATGCATTAGAGTTTTGGATGCTGTTTTTAGTTTTAAAAAAGTACAAGGGCTGATTGCAACAACACGGGACACGATATACTATATAAATGGATGAATTACAATAAAAGAGAACGCTTATACGGAGAGCATATTTTAACATTCTTTTCTTTAAACCCATGTCAGTTGTGTAGTATGTGTACCTACATTTTCCCTCAGCCTTTATTTCCTATTATATGAAATAAAAAGGGAGACGGAGACGGATGTTCTGAAACATTACGTCTATATGCAGATCTGGTTGTGAGACAGAATATTTAATACACAGAGGATGCCTATAATATATTTGAGGTTTACCATAGAAATATAATACATGCCCAGTTGTGTTTCACTTTCAAGTTGCAAGAAATATCGAATAGGTAATGATTTCAATATTCAGAAATAACAAATAGATTTGATTGCTTTTAGTAATAACATATTTTATATCATCATGAGCGAGAATAAATGGTTCTGAATAGAAAGCCAACAATTTAAAAATTATTGACACAATTGTTAAATTGAAAGGAAATATATAATGTGAGTATGCAATGAGTAGACAAGTGTGAAAATACATATTATTATAAATGTAAATGGTTAAAGCCTTTTTCAGAGCAGATCGTATGTCGAATTTTATTTTGTTTTCTAGTGTGCCCCTTGCATGGTCACAACGGAAAATACAGAGACAGAGATATGACGCGGTTGACTTGATTATTGTTGCATAAATAAATAATCATATTTTAAAAATTGAAAGTGGGGCAAGTAGACCTACGGTGAAAGAGTGGTCGTTGTATTTAAGTGGGACCCATTACTACTGCATTATATACGATCCCTTTCGCCTTTGTCATTTTGAATCGGATATTAAAATGCATATTACCAAAGATGTTTACAAACGATAAATACACGTATTGCAAATTTTACTATTTTAGCTTGTAGAAAGTCATTTAAAATAATGCATGTAAAGAAGATGCAAAATCTTCCATCCAAATTTCTTGCAATTTAGTCATCTCTTACAATGTGGCGTGTGTGTGTGTGGCAATCCCAAAAGCATATCTATCTTCTTTCAATATCCGGCCGCCAAAATTTTTAATTTGGTAGGTATCCAAACTTAACAGTATTTATACTAGATTTACTCAAACAAGCTTGTCTCTTTTTAAACAGATTCAGTATATATACTAGCTTGTAGGACTAATATATGAAGTACATAACCTAAAAAATAAAATTTTACACTTACTTACCTTGTGGGCATACTCATTTAATTCAGATTGTTATCAAGCTTACCTCCCCTGTATCGTTGCATGATGCAAAAAATTATATTGACAAACACGATTTATCTAAAAATATTATTAGCCAGGGTGAGTAGCATGCGATATTTGATGACTGGGACGAGATGAGAGTAACTGGTTGGTTTTGACTGTTCCCTATGATGATTGTGCAAAAAGTTAAGATATATCGACATAATGACTCTTTTCAAATAGAATTTTTCAAATCATCTTAATAGGGAATGATTCACCAAGTTCTTTATACATTTTTGTTTATTCTCTTTCTCTATCTCTCTTTATGTTATTGTATGTAAGCTTTCGCATTATTGTGTTTGCTATTTTCAGCCATTCTTTTGATTGGCATTGGATTAGGTTGAATGAAACTTTGAAACACGGCAGTGTTAATAATATAAGCAGTCGGAAAAAGAAAATTGAGAAAACAGTTATTTGGGATAAAGATACTCTCTCAAAAGATGTGTTGGACGAATCCGGAATAAATAAGAAGCGTGTGTTTGTAGTTTGTGCATAGCGTCTGTATAGGTAATTTTTTGTTAGGCAGAAAGAAATTTGAAAGCTGTTCCTTTCAGCAAAGCTATTTCGTGAGTGTTGCTTTTGATCAGAGAAAGTTATGCTAAATTTTAGAGAAAATAGAAATCAATCTGTGTCTTACGGAATTGTCAATAACTTTAATATAAAACATTGCCCTTCGAAAATATGTCAATTTGGTGTACCTGTAGACGTTTTATTACATATCTTTGGTTGTGTATGCCAATTTCTCAGACATCTAAAACTATATTTAAGGACCTATAAATACCATTTAAAAACGTCAATTAAAAAGTTCATATTTACGACTTTGGCTTTGAATACTACATGAAAAATAGTGTAAAATAGCCCAATTGTCATATCGTAATGTTTTGAAATGGACAGTAAATTATAGGAACAAAGTATACTGTGTATTTGTATTACACACGTTTTAACGTGTATGTATGTATAATAGGCTATGGTATTCATATACGAAATGGAGTTTGTCGTAAAGTCCTTTTTTATATAATTTATAGGCTCAACAGATCTGACTTAGCCCTTCCTTTCAAGCTCACGTGAAGTTGTTGCTTGTAATATATATGCCCGCATTGTTTTAGGGTGTGAAAATCATTGTTATTCCACTTCCATTTCAGGACGGTTACACTTACACACGACGCGACGCGAGCAGAAGTAACAATTACAGTCAGAGCATTGCTTGAAGGGAGAGATGTTGGGGGAAACAACTTTAACTTGCTGGTTTACCAAGAAACCAACCAAACTTCCGTTCAACCGCGTGTAGGCAGAACCAAAATGGTGGTGGTGTGTGTTGTAAATAAAACTGTTGCTGTTTCGTGTCTCACAGAAGAGGCAACAGTCACGGCTCTCTGTCTTTTGGCTTGTTTACGTGTTGTTGGCGTCGCGTGAATTTCACATAGCAGTCATAATTAATGAACATGTTCCCGGGTTTACTACTAGCAGCAAAGCAAGGCGAACGCATTTTTTTGGTTGGCTGTTTCTCTCACTTGCTCACTATTTGGTATTCGACAAGAGCAGATAAACAATTTCAACTGCCGTGTGTGATATGAAAAAGGGTTGTTTCTGAATCAACTCTTGAATGTCGTTATATTTGATGTGTTTTAGTACGTGGCTCCTACGTGCGTACAATTCTGATAATTTTTCACTTTTTGTGATAAATTTATAGAGAAAAGCGGATGGAAAAACTGTGGGTATAGTTAGCATGAGTCGCACACATTATCTTTTATCTTTACCCTAGGTCCACAACTGCTATACATCGGTAGTGCTGTAGCAAAAATGGCTGCTGGTGATGGCATTGTGTTCAGTTATGCTTGTTTCTTTCAGTAACGAAGAACCGCAGTGTACAAAGCATAAACCGATTGGAACGGTGGTGGTAAGTTGGTATAACGCGAACGGGGGAGAGAGGTGTATAAGAAGGTCATGAAAAAGAAAAATGGAGACGGTTGTGGTCGAGGGAGAGGAAATCCATTTCAATTTTCAAGTGTAAAAGTTTTTTTTCACACAGAAAGTTTTGCAAAAGAAAATATAAATTTAAGTCGATTATACAATTTATTTGGTAGGGAGCATTTTCATTCACTACAACAAGCATCTCTTTTGACAAGTAAAAAAGCTATTCCACTAACACATAAGGTGAGAAAGGAGTGAAATGTTTTATTTGTAAATACATAAATAAACTATACATTTCCTTCATGTCTTTTTTGGGTTTGGCCAACTTAAGCCCACCATCAATGACTAAATGATATACTTATACAATGCACACATATACATCCAATATTATTGAACATCAAGTCGACCCCGTCAGACCATATAAAGTGTCTTACCTCATCTATCTCTGTTTTTAAAAAATGTGGTAAAAAGAGAGCAGTGTGTAGTAGTGAAGTCAAATCCTTGAAATGGCGGTCGCAAAGTTTAACTTTATTTTTTTATATTTTTTTTACTCGCTTCCTTTTTTGCGGTTCTAATGTTTTGTTAGAGACAAGGAAGGGTTGTGAAAACAGCAGCCTTCAAAGTAGTACCTAAGTAAGTAAAAGACAGGCTAGCTGAAGTCGTGTTTAAAGAAAATCTTGTTGCTAAACAAGCGTGCAGCATGCCTAAAGGGTAGATAATATTGAATCAGTCATGCCTTGCCAAAAGGTATTCCGTGTGTCTTATTTATGATTATGTCGAAAAAAATCTGATTAAAACACTACTACAACAGCCACGCTACTTTGTAGTAAATGGAAGGATAGACGTGTCCTTACCGCAGATATTTCATAATCTTAAGGCAGGAGCATATAAATATGAGGAAAGGATCGACAAAAAGTTCCTGCCATGGCTGGTTTACATGAAAATCTTTTTGTTGAATTACCGCAGATCTAATCAGCTTTTTTGTTTTGTCAAATTGAATGTTGTGTAAAGGTAATATGGAAGGTGAATGTAGTTCCAGAGAGGGAAAGGAAAGATTAACAACTTGTGATTATTCCTTTCAGCCCTCGTCGCTAGCATATCATCGTGCGCCACACCACTGCCACCACTGCACTGGCAAGGAAAACGAGCAAGAACAGTAATTGAATAAACCGTTCTACTAATGTAGATACGTGTGATAATAGTAGATATTACTCCAAGCCGAAACCTACACAGCTGGTTCTGCTTTTATTGAATGTGTAAGAAAAGCAAAAAAAGATTAGTTATATGCTAAAAGGATTGTTTTGTTTAGCAAAGGATTGTGAATGACTTGTCACGGTTATCTCAACCTGAAATCTTGTTCGTATAATGTAGTCAGATAGTCAACTTCTGATAAAATGAATGAGATCTCTAAAACGTTGTGATTAATTTGACATGACACCTTCTTATGTACTGCCACAGAGCATGTGATAATGGTTGTTAAATAAGTGGGCAGGCTATCATTTTAATGACAGCATGAAATTAATTGAGGTAACACCATGTAGTTCGGTGGTGGCGGAGATAGAAGTGGTGGTAGTTGTAGTAGTATATAACAAGATAAAAAGATAGCCATCTCGGTCGTAGTGTAGTAAATACACACAGACTCTATTCTATTCATCTCGTCGACTGTGTAGGTAGGTACATACACTTTTTAAGACAAAAGGTCGTCTGACTCGCAAGTCAACCCTAAGATTTGAAAAAGCTTGAACTGTTTCATGGGAAGAGAATAAGACAAAGGAGGTGGATGGATGGTAACAAATAGTGATGGTGATAATAATCGTATTCGTATTCCAGAGAAGAATGAAAAGGATGAGATAGCTAGGACGCTGATTGTAATATGGCAGAAGAGAGAGAGAGAGAGAGAGAGAGAAGAGGGAGAGGAGGAAAGACAAGAGAAGAGAGATGTAACGTAGAAAACAATTTATCCGCCTGCTTGTCATTTCGCCTGCCAGCTCGCCAGCCTACACGCTCAGTTTAGTTCGTGGGGTAGTGAAGTACATACACAGTTAAACTTTTACTACACGACAATGATATGGGCACCAGCCACACAAAATTGTTTAACTTGTAAAATAAGATGTGTGTATAATGTAGGCAAAGAGTGGTGAAGCCGCCTAGTTTGTCGAGTTAATTTAACTAGCATACTTATGAAGTAATAACCTAACATTATCATGTCATTTACAGAACATCAGACAAGGCAGGCATCAGATGCAGTAGGAGCGTCAGGAGCAATGCTGTTGGAAACAGGTAGGCAGGGCCGCCGGCTTTACTACTACTACTACTACTACACTACTCACTCCTATAATCATGAAAAAAGCATATGAATGATAAAATATGAAAGTATTTACACAGCCTAAAAAGCAGACATCACTATTAACTTCTCTCTATAATACATTATTACCTCTTCTTCCCTCACTCTCTTTATATCTCACTGGAACTACTAAACACATAAAACATAAATTACTCGAGTGGCAAGCGAGTCATCTATAATCTGTATCCCTTCTTGTTATTATTATTATATTATTATTTTTACTCGCTTTTGCTGTGCAGGCCACCAGGTTCAACTCTTGCAAGATATATTACCACCCCATTTGTATGACTAGCTTATAACATCGCGATTATGTATGATGATGATACTCAATTTGTAAAGTGGAGAGATGAGTGGTGGTGTGGCTGTTGTAACATGATGACGATGATGATGATGATGTTGGAGGTATGCAAACTTTGTTGTTTATACCATAATTTTGTGTGCTATTATGGCTAACAACTTGATTTTCAAGTGGACTTTTGCATTCCTCCTCCTTTTTCTCTCGGTCTATGGAATGCTTTAACTTCACAAGGCTGAAGGAATTATTGCAAGTTGAAACAAAATGATAAATCCAACAACAACAGCATCACGTCCGGCATGAGTTGTGTAGTCCAAGAACATGTATTTCTAACATTATTATTAATATTGTTATTAGTATGGACATTTGAACGAGTAGTGTAGTACGGGCTCACAAAATTTTCCGTAATGGACACTTACCAAGGTTTTTAGAGAGACATTAAAGTTGAAAGTTGCTGTGCCATGTAACACAGATGTTAAAGTGTGTATGTGTATGTGTGTGCGCGCGCAGTGAAGTGTTTGGTTGTGAGAGAGGTGGAGTGCGTGGCGTGCATGTACTTTTATTTGAAACATCATTTGTGCCATCCATCTAAATCCAACGCTTTAATTCTCCTTTGAAAACAAGACTGTAAATCATCCAGCCGTCAAGGCTTGTATTCATAAGTGCTGTTCTTGCTGCTGCTGCTGCTGATAAACTTTGGTTTTCTGAAACTAAAAAATTCACTAACATTGTTTGTGTCGCAGTTACAGCTTAGCATGGCTCACCACTACCACTAAAAGTTGCTTTTGTCCTCACAAAAGCACCAGCTATTACGTTTTTCGCAATACAATTATGATATTAATAATACAATAGAAAATCGTTTAAGACCAGTAAGCAGAATTTTATGTTTTAAGAGACATATCTGAAATTCCCAATATCAGCCTTTTCCATTGGGATATATGCCTAGGCACCTATGAAGTGAACTTTCTCTTTCACTGTGCCATTGTAATTAATAGTGCAGTTCGTACTGTATTTAGTTTTAAAGTATTTACAATGGCGTTATAAAGAATTTGTACGTTCTTTCTTTTAATGTGAGCTACGTAGCTTATAAATGTATGCATATGCATAATATCCTAACAAGTTTCTAGCTTTTTTGGTTGGACATCACTGCATTCCAAATAGATTCCTCACTTGAATCTTCTTAAGCACAACTTGAAGATAATTATCATAACCGTTATCATAAACATGATCATTTAAAGATTTTCTCGTTATAGACGAGAGCTTTCTTACTTTATTCTAAACAACAAATCATAATATTGTATTTATGCCTTCTTTATGACTGGCTGAAATGAGCAATGATGAGGTAGCTTTTTCCGAGGCTAGGATGGTTTGAAGATGAAGATGTTGAAGGATCCCCGTCTATATCCAGCGTACTTACTACCTTTTATCGTGACGAGGAGCGTTTATATGATACGAGCATAAAAATCAACTGATTACCTGTTTCATCGTTTCTTCTTTGTTGGTCCTTGAGGTATTTGTTGACAAGCAAAAGTTGCCTCAGGACGAGAACGTTTCTTTTGGTGGTTTTTGAGCTTTGATGAGCATATCAGCATTTTGTTAAACTGAACTGATACTTGTTGTTGTTATTGTGGTTGGCAGTTTTTGTGGTAGTAGCTACTACTTTTCTGTTGATACAATGATGATATTTTTGACGTCCACCTGTGAAATTCTCGCAGAGCTGCGTTTAAGCTGAGGAGAGAAGATGATAAAATAAATGGTAATCAACAGCACCAGTCAGATTTTATTAGTTTATGGCTCATTGGGAGCATCACCGTCATTCCGACCCTGTCTTTGTTTTGTCATTTTATTTCATGTCCTTTTGTCATGGGCGCAAAAGTGTCATAAAAGTGAAGGAGAATTTTTGGAAACTGCAGCGAAATATAATGGATAATAATACGTACTATTATGCCATGTTATGAGTGATAGTAGTAAATTGCAGCATAAAGAAAGGAAGAAGTAGAAGAAGATTGTTATTTTTCTTGTTTTGACTTAACTTGTCATCACCGGTGCAATAATGCCAAGTACCATATACCTGTTTATGATTTAAAGTGGTTGGGCTGATGATGATATGGGTGCAATTTAAAAGAAATTCTTACCTGGAATTTCGATCGCATTTAATTATCAGACGACGAGAATTATATAGATTTATGGTATTTTGACTAGAAACGAAGACCCCGGTATGGTGGCCTTGGTTCTTACGATTGCCTTTTTTACGGTTGAGGATATTATCCTACTAAAGTATATACGTAGTGGGGAGAGTTTGCAGGTATGTTGGTTCCGTAATTGTTTGTCCCCGCGCACGTGCATATATGCTACAAACGATTGGTCCGTCTAATTTTTATTGCCCTTTATTTTCGAGAAAAATAACAAACGTAAACATCAGCAAGCCCATACAAAATAAGCCGAAACAGTTTTTGAGATTCTGTAGTGCATATACGTGTTTCTGTCGGTGACTTGTCAAATTAGCAGAGCAATAAAACATGCTCGATTTTCTACTTTAAGTGTCCATGTGCCAGATATTACAACGTCAATCCAATACGATTTCATTCTTCGATGATCATTACTTAGTATGCACCTTATCAAAAAATAATAAGAAAATCCGGTCATGTTGTAAAGAAAAGAAGAAAGAATACAATATAATATAAGCAATTTATTTGAAAATATATTCCTCGTAAACTGACCATCCGTATTTTTTGTTGACAAGTATAAAAGTAATTTATCATAAAAGTAATATGAAAAGCACAATAATAAGCAGGTAATAACAAAGAAAAAATATAATATCACTGTGAGGAAGAATTGACTCTTTACAAAAAGTCAGGGTTTTAGTTTAGCTCACGGCCTAACAATACAAATTACTCCTTTCAAATGAAAATCATATTGTTGAATGAAGCAAAGTCGAGGAGGGACAATGAAAGAAAAAAAACTGCATGAATGAGTTAGTTAATGATTTCGGGTCAACAGAATCGGGGAAAATACAATACACGCAGAGGGGAAGTTAAGAGTCCAAGACGAGAGTTGCCTTGTCGAGGTGTGCGTTTTTTCTTCCTAGGAGGGAGCTGGAGATTGTTCATGTGAGTAGCAGCACATTAGCTTTATTTGGCAAGAAGAGGAGTGAAGAAGAGAGAAAATATTAAAATACAGTAGTGAGAATAGTAGCTGTGGTGGTAGTAGTAATATTAATAATAAATACACTGCCGTGGGCATTGCACCTGGCCAAGTCTCACAATATCATTTATTCCTTGTGTACTGCAGGCTAGCT
>JAHZNE010007645.1:0-39750 GCA_027744055.1 Callyntrura sp. NNG-2020 | reverse complement strand
GTTTGGGGGGGGGGCACGTGCCCCGGGTGCCCCATCCTGCGTACGCCCCTGGAGCAGTAGTAGTGTTTCCCGTCTCGAGTACGTTTCCACCATATGTACACATGTATATATACAGCGTTGCAGGTACTCCAACCGTTATTAAACCGTAAAACCCTCCACTTGGCCCTCTCTTCCTAACCACAGAAATGACAATGACAACGCATATCAATGCTCTCGTCAAGTGTGCCAATTCGGAAAGGTACGTGAGCAGCAATGGAATAAAAATGCCTATTGATTATGTGCCACACAGGAAAACTTGGTCGGTGTGTCGTCTTCATCGTTGTGGAGAGTTGCTGTTGTCGTACCGTCATCATCGTCGTCGTCGTGGTCATTGTAATGCACTAGCCATATTAAACTTGCCCTTTTTGCCAAATCAATAATATCATACCAACTCACGTTCATACAAGAGCACTTAAGCTCATCGTCGTCATCCTTTAATTCTTTTATCTACTTACACATACCTTCTCTCTGGCAATACCCTTCTTGTCAGTGAAGCTTGCAAAAAGGAGGAGAAAAAGGAGGAGGAATGAGAAATCGTCGTAATGCTCACAAAGTCATAATATATAATCAGATATCAGGTACATATGTCAATTTATCCAGTGCATACGATATCCTCTTCTAACGCTGCTTGCAAAAGGCCAATAACGAAAACTTTCTCCAAGTGCAAAATGAATAGTAAACTTTAGTTCATTCTTAGTAGACGGCAATGCAGGTCTTGAGAAAACTGTCACGTTGGCTGGTTTTAATTTGAATTTTTTTCTCGTAGGACAGTAATAGCCCTTTTGTTCTTGGAGAGAGGTGAAGTGAAGAAACTATAAAGGAAAACCGGATTCTTTATTGTCTTTTCTGACTATTTTAAATTCAGTTTTACTTTTATAACAAAATTGACTGTAAGAAATCCAACCGTGCGAAAATTTCTCACACATATTTTCCGCGTTGAAGTTGGAGGAAAATAACAAATTTGAGTTATTTTTCTTGTCGTCTCTTCTCTTTCATCATCACAGGAATATTTAAATACCTTACGACACTTAAGTTCATATCGTAGGGACCTTCTTTGGTGTTGTAGCACATTAGGAGAAAGTCATCAAAGAGAAATGGATTTACTATTGGGAATCACCCTCTTAATTTAGCAAGGACAATTTATTTCTTCATCGAATTTTACGCGGAAAGGTAAAATAGCAAACTGCACGGCAACTACCTATTTCATGCATATTTAAAACAAAGTCAGAACCACTCACATTTCCCTCTACGTCAATAACATCCTTACACTATATTCCTTCAATGTTATAAAAGCATCAAGGTAAAATTATACCTACTTATGATCCAAAAATGACAGTTTATACTTATATTCATAATACTTTGGCATTTATATCCCCAACTTTTTAATATCGACAGACCTAAAAGTCTGGCATAAAACAGGCATAAAATGGATGGAAAAATCAATATTTGTTTTTAACAGATTTTCTCTTATTTTGGTTACTTTCCCTTTGTTCTTATTGTCATTCATTGCCTTGTTTCATCTTTATTATCTGTATTGCCCTTCTCCAATTTAATCGAATGCCGCTAGAATATACAACGTAGGGAAACGAAGACGGAGAAAGCTAATAATATTCATTTTTAGTTCGTTCGCTCCTTGCTTAACCTTGACTGTGCAACTAGCCGTGTATACCCATATACAGAGATACGCCGCTGTTATTAGTAGTTCAGTAGTTCTAATACACCGCCAGCAGTCTACGACGTGTTCTTGTAAAATGAACTTTGCAGTTTTATGTTATTATCCAACACGATGAAAAATTTGCATTTCACAATCGCAACTATTGTAAATGTCTCTCCGGCTCCTGCGGCAACTCAAAAAGTTCAACAACAACAAGCCATTACCTTTCGTGTTTATTGCTGTTTGTTACCACCGCACCACCACCACCACGGTAGTGGGAGAACAAGGTGTACGAATTTGTACACGCGAAAAAAATATATAGTTTTTAGTACTACAGTGGCACTACTATAACTTTACTGCCACTGTGTACATCTAGCATAACACATTAATTGTTCTCTGGGGTGACGGTTATATAATAATACGTGCTTGTGTTACTACCAACATCAACTTTTCACTACTTTCATCTATTCCTTCTGGCAAATTTCAAAAGCAATAACGAAGTGGTGCCTAGAAAGAGTTATATAAATTCTTAAAAATAGGGGCAACTATAATTTCGCTAACAATAGCGTTACAAAACTTAGTCGTCTGAAGTCGTCACTAAATAAGAAATACACAACTTTTTTTTAAGAAATACGCATGCCTTTCCTTTATATCATATATGCACATATGTAAGTAGGTATACCTATGGGATATATTTTTATATTATTGGGTATACGGAAAACGGTCTTATAATTTATTGTGTGACTGGCACACCGAGAGAGGGAGAAACACTCACTCACTCCGTTCCCTCCCTTTCTCGTGCCCTTCAATTTCTACACATGCAACAACGAAGGAGGCAGAGTAACGAGTGAACTACAAAGCCAACATGCATTTTATTTTCTCCTTTTCAACTTTATACCGTTAACTTCTCATTCATTTGGGGCACGTTTTGTACTTTGATGGAAGTTGGAATATTATGAAGTCCAGCACACTTCCGGATTGTGGATTCATACTCCGAGTCTCCGAGTGCTACAACGAACAGTTTGTGTATGTGCAGCGTAGTAGAAAGTTCAAACACAGTTATATTTAAACTTTCTTCTTT
Source organism: Callyntrura sp. NNG-2020 (assembly GCA_027744055.1). Lineage (NCBI taxonomy): Eukaryota > Metazoa > Arthropoda > Collembola > Entomobryomorpha > Paronellidae > Callyntrura > Callyntrura sp. NNG-2020. The sequence continues at coordinate 36,976 of JAHZNE010007645.1, read as the reverse complement.
TTTACTTTCAAAAACTTCTGTTTTTTTGTTTTAAAATATTTATTACTGTTTCCTTTGTTAGGTATTAGGCTTGTCGTCAATAATCTTTGTTAGCCTTGCAAATAGAGCCCCAAGTCATTATGGCATTATAGTCATTGAAAAAGTGTAACTGAGAGAAACAATTTAACAGTATTGAGGTAGGAAAGCAAGGTAACATAAATGTTACGTACAGGGTTAATTACGATGTATGATGATGCATGATAGGTACACACAATTTTTATAATTCCTCATATAATGTCTGCTTTTTTTTTTACAATACTTTCATGTTCAAAGTTCAAGCCCCAAGAGCTGGTCCGTTAGTCATGTAGACGGACACACATGTCAAATGTTGTTTTTGTTGTTACTTGCCCTGTTACTAAGCTCACCCTCTCAGTGAGCGAAAAATCGTTTACAAGATTGTGTTTGTACACCGGCGGCGGTACAGTTGTGACTTGTTGTGAGTGTTCTGTGCACATGTGCCTAATGAATACAATTTTTTTTTGTGGTGGTGCAATGGGTGCTTCGTTTTCTCTTTCAATGAGAGCGAGAAGAAAAACAGAAAATAAAAATGACTTTCTAGCACGCCCCCTAACCCCCATGCAGCAGCAGGAGCATGAAGAAGTCAAGTGTAATAATTAAAACCAAAGCATAGTAACTCTTTCCACACGGTATTCCCCAAAAAAGTCATACACGCTAAAATATTGTTTGCTTCAGGGATTTATCAGCTTCCTCAAAATTTGTCGTTAGAAGAAAAAAACTGGCATTTATGCCCCCTTTTTTATTTACTCCGTGTTTACCTATACATAAATTTTAAGTGGGTCGTCGTCTTCCAGGAAAACTCATTTTCTGTCTCAACACAGTGCTACCGACGTCTTTATCAACAGTCAAGTCTCATTCTTTATTAAAATGAATGAACTACTTCCATTTTTTTGTAAAACTCCACTAAACTTCTTATATACGCTCGCGTCTTCTTTCATTCTCGGAGTGCTTATTATCATCTGCGTTGTGTTGCTTGTGAATACGCACAAGTGCACATTTCTGACAAACAAAGTTCCATCTCCGCTTCCATTATTTCCATTCCACCCATCATCCGCATCTTTTCTCGTCTACACAATACCAGGAAAGTAATATCTTGTCTAGAGAGTCTTGGTAGAGTAGAATATATAATGACGGTGGTGGAAGCAGAAGTGCATGTATAACGCCCGCCTTCCTGTCTTGTCAAAAACACATTATCTTTAACACGGTTTCTTTTTCTCTCCTCATTTGTATCCTTGCGGTCTTTGCATCGCTGGTTGTTTTATAAACTTTTTTTTTGAAGTAGCGATGTCATGTTGTTGTAATATTGCACTGGTGCTGTTACTACGACATGACTACATTTTCACGGTGATGGTCCATGTTATTTGTCTGACGGAACAAGTTCCTTGTCTGTTTGTCTGTCAGTAGTTCGTTAAAGATAAGGTACACCATCACCCGTCATCATCAAACTCGTCGTCACATGCTTTTCTTTTCTTTGACTAAACAGAAGAGTCATGTTTTTACCCGAAATGGAATGCTTCCTCTTTTGCTTCCTTTTTTATTTCGAAATGCACTCCATCAACCAATCTTTTCTTGTTTTTTTTTATCTTCATCTTCTTCGTATTCACAAGCGCTTTTCATAAAATAGAAAATCCCCGGTTTTGTATACTTAACAGGCTGTATTAGCTGTAAGGTCGAAGTTTAAAATGGAAAGTGTGTACGTACTCACGTTACTAACACTTGAAAAATTGCAAGCAATGTATTTTAGGAGCTGTTTTTTGTGCACCTCAATGATATTCTTTCGATGACATGTTTGCATCATTGAAAATAACTGGAGTGTACTAGTTGCCCCAAAGGATTTGTTATGTTTGCGCTGAGAAAAAGGAAAAGACGAGGAGGGAGGTGCTATAGAAACACGTAGCGGATGCGAATGAAAGAAAGACTTGTCTCTCTGGGTATTTCCTTTCTAATGACACAGTGTAGCCTAGCTGACTGATTTGTCTGAGAACTCTGTCTGTCCCTTCGTCTGTCGCAATTTGTTGTGTAGAGAAGGAAAGAGATGAAATTAAACAAATTTTTCCAATTCCCATTTAATTTTGACTTGTTCCGGTACAGCGGAGGAAAGAAAGTTTGTAATTTAATTTAAAAACTTTGTTACAACATGCTCAAGTTTCGCTATTTGTTATATTGAATACTACTGCTGACACTTGAATACGAAACTTGACAATTCCTAACGCGATACTTTGTTGTAGTCTTAGGTTTTAAAAATCGACAGGCTTGAACTCTGTTTGGCAATATCTGGTTATATATCGTACTTTATTGTACATGTCGGTGTATACAATACAGTGAATAGGCATTTGTAGCTCAACTTTTTTTCCTTCAGATTTGTTATATGTGTAAACCTACATGACTAAATCTGTTGTTTCATGTACTTTCTTTTCATCTGTACTTTTCCAGGAACGAAAAAGGATGCATCAATAAATCGCCGTCAAGTTAGTGATCTGTCATCAGCGTCGGATTACTCTGCCACAACACAGACTCAATCCGCATCTGTAGGTAGCAACAACAAAAGTAATGCTGGAATTGGAGGCCATCCGAAAAGCATGACAGCTGGTGGAGGCACGAGACGCACTCAGCGCACTGCCGCCGGTACTAGTAGTAGTAAAGCCGCTATTACAGGACCCCATGGGACCAAGTCATCCACAACAACATCCTCTGCTGCCGCCAAGTCTCAAGGGACCAAAGGTGCACTAACTGGTGAAGCTGCGGCAAAAAAGAAAAATGCCACCTCCAACCAAACGTCTGCCCGAGGTAAGCCAAGATTAAAAAGTGTGGGATCAGCCGCAGCGGCCAGACCCACTGTTCCTCTACAATCAGTGCAAATCCATTCAAAGTTCATGGGCCTCAGCGGTTTTAAAATGTTTGTGTAACGTCAGAGGGCCTGGCTCTGGTACAGTATCCTATATTGAAGTGTGTTTACAGTGAAAACAATAACACGTTATCAAACAGCAAGCACCTGCCCCTTTGGAAACATGCAAATAAATTTATTGCTTTGCCTCAGTTTGAACTTTTTATGAACTTACACGTTTTTATCGTCTCACTGTACTATTGTTATTCCAGGCGTAACAGCAAAATCCAAAGTTGGTTCATCCACCGTGTCATCCCATCAGAATGATAATCCGTCAACCAAATCACATCCTGTTGTCAAGCCTTTACGAGGTGAGTGTTGGCAATAAATCTTATTTTTCCCTCTAGTTGTTCCCTTCACTTCAAACACGAATCAAGTTCACACTTTACGACTTTGCACTCCTGTTCTTCATTCCCTTGAAATTTAATGAAACATCAAGATACAACATGAAGAAAATTGAATTTCAAGGAAAGAATGTCTGCAAGCATGTTCATATCTATGAGGTTTCTACCATCTATATGGCCAAATGTTTTCATAAGTACATATTTCACGTCTGTAGACATCTTTCTACATATAATAACCATAATAACCATGCTACATCTGGTGGGCATCTTTAAAAATGATTTTTTTTCCTTTTAATTTTGTTTCATTTGTTGTGTGCAACAATGTATATTCTGCTGAAAGGTAGTTTTTATTTGAAGAAAAGTTAGGAACTGAAGCTGAGCCTGAGCCAGTTGCTCACAACACAGTGTTGTGGAAATGCAAAAATGACTGAAGTATAAATGTTTTTAAATGTATTATTGTTATTGTTGTAACGCTAGACTTGCCGGTAATGCTTTTATCAGGGTTAGTTATCTTGAATTGGTAAAACATGGCCTGAAGGATCATGAAAAGGAACAGCACTAATGATATGTGGTAATAAGAATGAAACTTAACACGACGTGAAGCATGCGCGGAGGTAACATTAACGTTAACATTAACGTTTTTACCTAAGCGCTTCATGAAAGTGCACGCCAAAAGAATGAATTAAATTTAGGTACCTGTCTGTATGAAATGGGGATGTGTATGTTGAGTACTGAAATTTTACTGTAATTGTGTAACAATGTGAGTTACGATAATGATAAATGAACGAAATCATTTTAGTTACGGCTTTGGTCAGTTTCACCGGAAAATTGAAGCTCGGTAATTGTATTAGGTAACTTGGAATTATTTGGAATGCAGTGAATAAATGGATTCACTGTATTACTGATTGGTTGACTGGCACATACTGTTTCCCTATCATTATCGATATAGACACTCGCGAAATGATTTGTGTATTTCTTACGCGACAAAAACGGTGGAAAATTCTTTTGAAATCGCAAAGGACTATCCTTCCCTCCAAATATGAATGGCCACAAGGCAGCTTTTGTGAAATCCGATTTCGTCATTCCTCACGAGGGACACCAGAGAATTAACTGAAACCAAACCATATTTTTCCGTGCAATGCAAAAGTTGAAAGGAGATAAAGTGAAAATTATGTAATGCCGTTAATGTAAATTTGGCTGCTTTTGTTTTGTTCTTTAAACCATCAATGATTTTCCTCGTTCCTGATGGCGTTTATCCGTTAATTTTTTAAATTGCATTTCAGCATCATCGATATCAGATGCTTTAGGTAGTTTCGTTACAACAAACAATTATTCAGTGCTAAAAAATCATTATAACACGTGAAGAGTTTCTCGTGGTCATCCCATATCTAGGAAAAGGCTACCTGTCGTAGGCGGAAGACTGATAGCTTTTTACGCGTGTTCACTGCGTATTTCCATAAAGACAATAGTAAAAACTGTTCACTTGGATGACGGCTAACTCGATAATTGAGTAAATTAAGCCATTTGCAAAATTTGCATGAACAAACTCATTGTTTTTTTCTTCACGTTATTCTTACGTGTAGACTTTGGTAAATATGATTAGCATACGATGCGTCGTATTTTGGTATTGTGTTGTTGTATTTCACAGCGTGGCAGAGATTATTATCTGGCTGATAGGGGCGGTTTGGGAGGTTGCGTTCTAGGGAATACAGAATGCAGCAGGTATAAGCGTAAAATTCAAACAAATAATACTCTTGTTTCTATATATTTAATTTAATAGAAAATTGCAATTCCTTTTTTGCCAACCTAACCCGTCAATGGTGATACGGTCACTAAAAATTCCAGTCAGGTGTGGTGGACACCAAAGTGTAATCGATTCTTCAAATGAAAAATAAGCAAATACAATAATAATCTTGCGCAAACGAAGCAATACGAAAAAAATAACAGAATTATGACCAGCTGAGCGACCAAACTTGTACAATATGTAGTAAGTGAATGAGTAGTTATACAATGCTGATTAATGGTGTAACGTGCAGCAACTTTACCGTGACGTACCGACCAACGAGTATCCACGATTTCAATACGGCGCACTGGCTCCAATGCAAAAGAAGAGAAGTATAAAAACGGATTTCAAGAGCTAAATTTTTTACCTGAGAGGTACTATAGTGTAGGTATTTCAAATTAAGTAGATATACTGAATTTGCCTAATTGTATGTAAAACAGAGACTGCTACTTAAGGTTTATTTTAAAATCTACGCAGGTGAAGTATAGTTTATGTAATAATGAGACGCATAAGCGGAAAAGTAAAAATAAAGGCATGCGAGTTTATGCATGTCGAATATATAATTACATTCCCGTAACCTGATTATGAAAATAGCTTGATACTTTAAATTCAAAGGGGCCAGTGATTTTTTAAATTTAAATTCAAAACTGGTATTGGAAGTTCATGAGTTCCGGGATGGGGCTATATTGATACCTGCTATGGTTAACAGCCAGATGCCCAATCGAATACTGAAACGATGACACGTGTGGTCTCTGCCACGGTCGTCGTGCCGTGCACACGATCTTGCACGGTACGAAACCGTACGAAGGTACTACCCGGTAACACCTCTAATAAATATGATTTCTTAGCAACAAACGCGATATTTATTTTAAACATTTCGCCATAAAAGACAACACCGTATACAACTCCAGCAGAGAGGGTTGAACTACATAAAAGAAAATAGCGTTTTTTTGTAGCTTGACCATGTCCTATTGGGATTTTAATTCAGGCAAACAAAAATTACGATAGCGGTAATATACATAGCATGTCGTATTTACAGATACTACATTACAGTTGACGTAATATCATCACCGCGACTGTACACATCTGTTCTGTTCGCGACTGTTCCCTATGTTATTTATCGTGTTTGTAATTGTTATGTATGTCAATTGTATGACAATGCTGTTAAACAATGGCTTCATTAAAATGCGCTTTTTCATATCGTATACGTATAGCTCTCCTGTGATACTATTGTACTCATCTCCTCTAATATCTATCAAATCAAATCCCTCAGGTCTATCCACGCTTGAGCATTTTTATACGTGACGTGGCCCTCTTTCTTGCTGATTTCTTAAGTGAATTTTAATTTAACGCAAGGATTTTTCCTTCGGTTTTGTTAGTTTAAAGTAGCATGCGCTGCAGCATGGAAGAACACTTCATCTCCTCCAAAATCACTAATACCATGTAATAGCTGTACGAGTAGTTCGTTTATATAATCACAATCACAGCGCAGTAGTTGTAGACAGGTCTCTCTCTTCTCTCATTTCTCTCTCTGTCTAGTCAAGAAAGACACCACGCGTAAAAGAGAATGACAAAAGGTTGAGCGAAATGTTGACAATAGTGATTTAGGATGTTCCTGCTGTTGTTCTACGATGATGATCCATCTCTCCTCCGCAGAGAGTACGCTTAAACAATGTAAACGCGTTTTAAAATGTATAATCTGTTCAATCACTACACCACTGCCACTACTACAATCCACTTTTCAGCTTGGCAATTTATTTAGCTCAAGAATAACATGTAAAATGTAAACTAAACTTCTCCCAGAAAAACAGACGAGACGCATGCACTACTGCAGACCGCACAGAGCTACATCACACCAACGTTTATTAATATAGGCACTCATTATTATTCGTCATACGTTACACATCACTTTTGATTTCATTATTTACAATTTTGTTTACTTGGGATGTTGTGAAGTAACAGGCTCCGGCACGAAAATACACGCGCATACACAATGTCATGTGCTCTTAACGAAGAGGAGTCGTGTCTTTTAAAATATAACATGCGCTTCCATATACCTACTTAAGTATCCCCGTATGAATATGTATGTATCTTCTAGGTAGTGCTCATTAGCTTCAACCAAGATTTTGAGGATAATATTTTATAACCTCAAATCTGGTTGTTTGACGACAAGGTATATCATGCAAGTCTCCACCTGCCTCCCAAAATACTTTAAATTTATTTGTAATTCATATTATCCACATGTTCATATTTAGCATGACACCAGTTAAACAATATTTAAATTTACTTTAACATACAATAGGGCTGAGAGGGATCTCCTTTCGACAACACAACATTCATTTTATCTTTCCCTCTCTCCCTCTTGCTCGGGCTGATTTATAGCATTTAAATGCAATTTTTATAGCGTGTGTACACACACATCAAATAGGTTCAACATAGACCGTGCATTCAGTTAAGCTTATCTCATTTTTTAAAAGGTAAACGTGTATACGATGCAAGTGATGAATAAATCTTGAAATTTTTTTCTTCATATTATGCAATCGTTAGAAGGAGAGAGAGAGAGAGAGAGAGAGAGAGACCAGGCCACAGCCCCACACCATTGTCATCATGATGTTGTTGTTGCTTTCTATGTGAACAATTTGTGTTCTACGATACAACTATTTGCATGTTTTTTTTCTTCTCTTTAATAAATAAGCCCATATTCGCATTTCGCATCTCCCGTTCACTCCGGCTCATGAGGAGTCCCAAGTCAGGGTATATATTTTCGTAGAGTCTGTTTTACGATATGTAATCGATAGGTAGACCATCATTATTATCGCTATAATAGTTGTATAGCATATCATTATAGCTGTTGCACGCGCATACCCCTATACCTAACCACTATTAGTGCAAAACCGCAATCACTAACTTGATCAACCAATGTTGTCGTCGCTCTGTCAAGTGTACACAAACACACAAAAAAGGAGATTAGGACGTCGCTTGCTACTTCCCCACCCCACACACAAGAAAAAAAATTGGTAATGGCTTCATTATCGTAATATATTGCCACGACGAGAAGACTATACATTATTATTACCTGTGCACAAGATTTTAAAATAAAAGGGTAAATATTTACTATTTCCATTCCTAGCAGGATAGAATGAAATTGATGGTGACAGAGACTCTGATGCGATCATTCATTCATGATCGAACTGGTGGTGGTGGTAGTGTGGTGTTGATATCATTTAACAATCCTCCATACGATTTTTAAATACTAAATCAATTTTGTTGATGGTGGGGGGTGATTAAAAAAGAAGGTTGGTGTTGTTTAGTGCTTACCTGTTGTTCCCTGTTTTGCATCTCCCTACTTGCTCTTTTCTTTCCTTCCCCTTTTAGACCTCTCTATATGCCCCTGTGGTGCTCCCATATACGTGATGTGCTAGTGCTAATTAAACGCAAGTGAGCTGACAGAGCAAAAATTAACAGTGGTAGTGTGTAGGTATGTGAGGATTTTGAAAGGGTCATTAAAAGTATCCGTTTACATTGCCTAAGTACAATAGAGGTGCCGTGTTTTCTTAAGGTAAACGTGTCAAAAACATCTGAAGGTTATACACACAAATACACTTATGAATGATATTTTCGAATTAATACAAAGAGCAATGTATGTTTTGGTGTAGCCTGGCTATATATACCTATTCACATTCACCGACTCGCCACCGAAGCATTAAAAAATGAGCACCTCCCCACCTGAATACTTATTAAGAAGATGTAACAATAACAATCGTAGCAGATGGAATGAAAGGTGTATATATTCCTACCTACGTGTATGCATGTTTTGATTTTAGAAAATCCTTAGTGGAAACAAAACAGTCAGACAATTAGGCAGCACTTTATCATCAATCATCATCAACCATCCTAATAATAATATCCCTCTTGCCTTTTTGATATCTCTCCACTTCTAACAATAAGTATTAAAACACAACTTGCAACGCTTGCTATTGCGTGTTCATCATGCACAGTGGTTGTGGTTGCGGTGTGTGTGTGTGTGTGTGTGGCATGGCAATGATATTGTTGAACTGTATTGGCATTAGGAGCCAAAGGAAGACGAGCAAGAAGCCAAAACGGGAGAACCTATCATTTTTTTTCAAAAACGATGTGTGTTGTTATAGCGTTCGCAAAGAAGAAACGTAGCATGTTCTTAGGATACCGTAGATTTCAGGAAAAATTTATTTCCTCTCAAGAGTAAAAACAACATCTTGCTCTTCGTATATAGTATTTATAGATACACCTGACCACGAAGACAAAAAAGAATAGAGAAGAGGAGCTTCTAATAAAATAATGTAAGATCGCATCTCTCTCTCCTTTCGAAGTATTTCATCGTCATCATCACCATTATCTTCCTCTTCTTCATTTTCATTATTCTATTATGTTAAACAGTTCCAAGGTGTTGTCGGTGTTGGTGGTGGTGGCGATGATATGGTGTGGCATGCATGGCGTGGCATGTAGAAGAGATGATTCTTTTTGAAGTTGAGTGAATTAGTGTTTTAGTACTACTGGCTGGGATATCATCCGCATAACTTTAGGATGGTGCACTAGTAAAAATACGCAATATTTATGTATACATTTTTCTAAAGAACACACGGTCAAAGTTGATTCTTCATGGAGATAAGCACACCATCTTTAAAGTAAATATGTGTTGTTGTGTGTCTGTGTGTGTGGTGTGGTAAGAGAATCATTTAGCAAGAAAAAAACCGTGCCTCTTCTTCTTCTTCTTCTTCTAAAGCTGGGTTGCACCATTACAACCAGTGCTCTTTACTAGTTACCCTAACTGCTTTGCACATAATATTACTTATTACTACATTTAACATTATCGGTCATGTGGCAAGAGCAACGAGCAAGAGTGTAGGGATCCTTCTCTCATCATTCTTTTGTTAAAAAGTAGGATGAATAATGGAGAGGAGGGAGTACAGGCAGGCACGCAATTTAAAGAAACATTAACAGTGATGATAACGTTGTTGGAGCGTCAAACAAACAGGAATTAAAAAATAAATACAACATTATTGCATTTTTAGAGTTACTTTGTGCTAGTTGGTGGAGGTGTACACACAGATAAGTCCGTCGAAAAATGTTAGACTACTACTGTGTATAATGTGTGTATGTGGATGTGTCTGTGCATTATAATAATATTATTTGCTATAATGGGACCTACATGATTATTACCACACCAACTAATGAAATGGGTAGCAGGCACAAGTGGTATTTATCCTATTATTATTGTTATTATTGGGCATCCATCCGTCCGGCCTACGCAAAATGTGCTACATGTAAATTAACAATTTGATAAATTAGCTGTTGCTGCCGCCGATACAAGTTGTTGGGTTGTTCGGCTCCTGTTCATCAAAGAGGAGTAGAAGTTGTTGTTGCTCGTCGTAAAACGACATTTATTGCTATTCCTGGTCCCTGATTGCGGTGCACTAGTAGTAGTGGACCAGTGGACGTACATATATCTTATTGTACAGTGAATGAATAATATCTATTGCCTTTTCTGTTAGACAAGGTGCATACAAGTAGTAAGCGGTTTTTAGGAGAATTTACGAAGCGTTTTCTATCTTCTCCTCCTCTCGTCGTATTCGGTAATCTGAGCTAATAACTGTAATTGAAAAACTGCAGTGACTACTTCTGAGTGAGTTGGAGCAACAACGTTTTCGCCATTAAAAGGACTTTAGTGAAATTATACACCTGGAGGAAGAGAGACAACCGAAGAAAAAGTGGAGTATTGAAGTTTTCCATTTTACAGTGACAATGGTCGTGGTCGGTTATGGCGGTTTCGTGCGCTGACATGTTTGTTAGACGTTTTTAAGTCTTTCTTGGCGTGATGTTAATAGATAATCTTGCGTGCAGTGCAGCAAGAAATAAATCCGTTAACGTTACTATACAGGGTAGCAGTCCCGTTGAACGGACGGTTGGTTTTATCGTAGCCTTTTTTAAAAGTGTGGTCTGTTTGAATTTATGAACCATCTTGCAGATATGTTTATATAACATTTAAATTTTACGTGGTGATGTGACAAAATCTGCCATAAATTGGGAGCAGGGTCGCCCTTTTGAGCTGCATCGATATGTATTTTACCCTGACATCATAAATAACATTTGGTGCTTTCCAAAAAAACGTGCAAATATTTTTCTTATATCGCAATGGATATCTTGAAGTATTTGGTGTAAAAACAAATTCGCTGAATTGATTTCTACTCTTTCCAAAATTCAGTGTCTTTTCTGCAGACGATGTAATTGACAGAGCAAGAAGGAACGCTCAAGTGGCTTCTAGTGTCTCAGACAATTATTCTTGTTAAAAAATTTCACTTCAGTTTTTGTGTGCACGTACAAAACGTTTTATTCTGGCGGAAAACATCAAAACCCTTCCCTGTGCTCAGCATCATCGAGAACATTATTGTCATATTAACAATCAAGATGCGACGACGAAGAGGAAAGCACTACCAGGCAGTCAGCTTAGAAAGTATTTTACCCTACGACGAGTTTCTTCGTGGTTTCACACATCAAGTACAAGTGGGCATTTCTCATTTTGGTAAGAACAATACCTGCCTACATACGTGCATACCCCTCATTCACTCATCTTTCTAAACAAAATGAAGAATAATGTTAATTTTTAAGTGGCTCTGCATTTTACATTAGCACAGTTAAACTCTCAAAAAAAACTCATCAGCATGCTATTTGTCTGGCTGCTGTATCATCTTAATATAATAAATAATATAATCATCCATTTTAAGACTTGTTCACATTTTAAATGAACGTTTCCTTGAGAATTTTAGACATCCTGACCATCAACACGTCATTTTCTGAAGTACCGCTTCCTTTTGTAAACATTTTTTACAATCGCACTACATACTTCCACAATTATTACTCATTTTTGTCATAAAACCAAAAAAAATCTAATGACTTTCGTCATCCTCATACTACTGTACTAAAAAGGAACATCAAACAACTTTCGTACTGTGTGTCTGCGTCTGTAAGGAAAGAATTGTAGAGTACAAGTACAACACAAAAACAACAAGCACCACGTTATTTGTACCTACCCACAAATAACAACACCACTACAAACAAACTGTACAATAGCAAAGCAAAGTGGTGGAAGAAAATATTGAAAATTATTATGATTAATAACGACGATGATCACATTTTTTGTTGAATCTCATTTTTCTCCTTTTTCTCTTGTTGTGTTATTTTAGCAAGTTACATGTACACACAGGGAGACGGGACAAGTAAAATGTAGTAGTACTTTTATTGTTGTTCCTGAAGTCTGCGTCAATGTTACAGTAATAGAACGGTAACAAGTAACAATGATCCTACCAGAGTTGAAAAGTAAATGATACGATACTAATGGCAGTAATAGTGTGCGTTCGTATGGCAGTGAATAGGAAATGGTGACAGTGAGGATGAGGATGATGATTATCTACCTCACTAGGATCAGGATCTTTTTGGCTGAAGCTGCTGCTTTGTTGCTACATTAGCAAAACACAACAAACAATGTCCATTGTACATGTGTTTGTGTGTCGGTCTGCTTGTGTGGGTGTCGCTTTCTTGTTGTTTAAAGAGATAATGAGTAATACAGGATTTTCCTATATAGTGGTGCGGTGTTGTTATTCACTTCACAGAGACATAAAATAACAGCATCTATCTCGTGTCTTTGTAATATATATAAATAATATATGTAAATATATATATATATACTTCATTAATATATCATTATTCTCCATAGGATAGGTATAATTTGTTAATTAATTTGAATGATGGACAGGTATGCAAACCGACACGGAGCGCACGTCATACATGATGTACACGCCATGCATAGTGAATAGTGACGGGTTGTTAATAGATGAGGTCTGTGAACATGATCTACTTTTTGCAAAAAAAAGAAAGTCGTCTAGTACTTTTAGTACGTCTCACTTTTGGAACCACATAAAAATCAAGAGGACATTTTCATCGTGAGGTATTCCGTAATTTATAAGGTAGATGTAAAAATTTGATCAAATAGCGTTATCCTAAAATAATGTTGTTTAGAAGCCGTCAGCTTAATGATGCATAACAATACATACAATGTATCATAAAAATGACAAGAAAGAGAGAAAATGTGAGAAGGAGAGCATCATGATATTATATGTATCGTTGATAGTAATGATAACACGCACAGTCAACAACAATAAGTACAGAAAGTGCTCACCTGATATCATCCTCGTGTTTTTTTGACTTGTGTGACATTCTTTTCCACTATTCAAGACCGTGCCATAAAAATGACAGTCATGATACAATATTTGTGAACATTTATTGCAGCGACGCGTCATATTTACTGTCTCGTCTCACTGAGCTGGAAATAGTGTAAATCATGTCAACTCATTTTGTGTTAGAGTTGTCCAAGTGTAGATGTTTGCAAGAATAACAAACGTGCGAGTGTTGGTAGCTCTTCTAATTGTGGTTACGTTGTGGTCGCTCTCTGCCACATCCACTGCAACTCGATTATACGTTTTGTACCTTAATAAATTGAGTTTAATTTGCTTTTGATGTCTGTCGCTGGGTAATTTATGCAGTGAGGGATATTAAGCTTCCTTTTTGGAGGAACAAAAGGGAAAGGGAAAAGCTCACAAGATCAAACGTAAAAAAATATTATGAAAAGGAATGTTAGTACCAACACTAAAAAAACTTAACGGATGGCAGCCAATTGACTTCCCATTTTATCACTACTACGAATACGACGACGCCACTACAAAATTCTATTATGATTTCGATGTAATAGTTATATTATTTTATTCATCGTCCTTCTTCCAGAGAGAACAACTCTCCTGATTAGGATAATCATGATGGGTTGATCTCTCGTAAATCTTGGTGGAAAAGACGCAAGCAGTTTTTAACTAGAGGAGAATGATAATCGTCGACGTTGCTGTCGTCCATTGACGAGCGTCAAGATTGAAATGCACAAAATGTATTAAGGAATAATGTCGCAGTAGCAGCAGCAAGTAAGTGCGGCGTCTGCAGCGGCTTTAAACAAGTGCTATGTAATCGTGTACGTTGTTGTGGTGGATTTATAGTAGCGTGGGAAGATGTTTTTCGTACTGGTATAGCGAATTACGTATTAAATCGGCAAATATTTTCCACGATCAGGCAGGAGCATCGCAGAAGAAATGTTGTATGGTATTTGATATAGGAGGATGATTGGTTGTTTTGCACGTATACACAGGCTGGTTGACCGTATGGTTTTTTGCGTCATCATCTCCACAATATTTGCTGTTGTCCAATCTTTTAATACGCTTACATAATTCAGGTATGGATGGAATCATCACTTATCATTATCGTTACTATTATTATTATCGTTGTTGTTGTTGTTATTGAAATGCGAATCGAATGTAGGCAGTGGCGATGTTGTCTTGTTTGGTTGTCTGTTTTATTGTCTACACGCTTCGTCTTCAATCCTTTAATTGGAGACGTCGCTTGCCTGTTGGTGGTGTGGGTATAAGCATGGTTAAATCGAAGAAGAATACGAAGAAACAGCAAGATGATTTTTGGGATGGAGTTTGTGGAGAGAAGAATTAAATATGGCGTTGGAATTTTTTGGTCAACCCATTTTGATGATGATCATTCTGCTTGACTTACAAGTGACGAGATGATAACTCTATTATTAATATTATTAGCATTATTTTTAGTGGGAAAAAGAACAAGCTGTGTTAGCTTTACTGCTCCCAGCGCTACTCACGCGGCATTTCGTTGCTGGGGTAAAAACGCACCATGTGCTTTTTCGTTAAAATTCAGTCAGGCGGATTCAATCCTGCCTAACAAGTGACATGTCGGTCACGACAGCACGAAGTATAACAACACTGGCATGGTGCGGTGGTGGTGCTGGTGGTGGTAGTAGTACGGCTATTTTTATTGGCAAAATGCTGCTAAAATGGTTATGAAATAATGGGGACAACAAAGCGGTCTTGAGCACAACCCATAAAAATATACATATATTTTTATTTATTTCTTTATTTTGTCTACTGCCTTGATGAAATGATGGATGGTTGGTTATTTTGATGAAACGGAGATTTTACGGAGGAGGACGTAGTTGTGGTGAGCATCATGCACTCACGGCGTTCCCAGTCTTAGCTCTCCGTTTATAGAGCAACCTCACTTTTAACGTCTTAGAACCAAGAGCACCAGCGGAATTTTTATGAGTTCCATCAAAAAATAATTTCTTGCCAAAAATTATATCTTGTGTGTGGTTAAATATGCCATTGAAGTATTACAGCAAGGGTAATTTTACTCCAATAAAAGTATGCACTTCTGACTTATACGTCTGTGGTGCGTTTGTTTGTCTGTGTGTGTGTAAGTCATCTTCTAGGAGATTATGCTGAATCCTTTTACCCGTCGTCATGGAGAGAAGGACCTTGAAAAAGCCATAACGTGTCTGAAATATTCATCGTCTGCTGCTGGGATGATGAGCACCATCATGTCGTGTGTGTTTAATTTACTACCAGTTCACTACGACCATGTGTGTCCACTGTTCTCAACAGAGTTTTTTTCTCTTCTTTTGACACATTACATGCGTAATATTCCTATTTAGTCAGTTGGAATTTTCGTCCGATTTCTCTTGCATATTTATGTGTTTATTTTTCTGACATGCTGTAATGCCATAGAATAACATCATGTCTTTTGAGAAATTTCCAAATCGTTTATAATAATGCACATCTAAACTACACTCCTCATTCTCCTCAAATAGCTGACACCACCACACATCGACAAGCTGTTGGAACGTGGCTCTCCGGCAGCGATTTTTTTCTGTAGTCGTATATTTTTTTGTTTCTCTGACTAATTGTAGTTTTATGACAATAATGGGTTGCTAGTTTGCCGTTTTATCGACTTACTTTTTCAGTTCTTTAGTGAGAAACTTTGGCTACTCGGAGCTGGTCGGCGGCGGCAGTGGGTGTTAGCGATTTATTTATGTTCTATGGAATATGGAAATCATAAATATGCACAAGCTGATACACACCAAAATATAAAAATAAAACATTGAACATGAAGAAGAGGAGTATAATTTGTACTTTATCAACCAGCTAGCATGTCTCGGCACCGTATCCTCTTCTTTCTATTTAAGAAAGAGAGAAAAATAAAACTGACCAGAGGGGGAGAGAAGGACAGAGAGAGAGAGATACTCAAGCAGTTTTTCCTTGCGTTCTTTTTTCCTCTCCTGATCCTGACCAATATGGAATTTATCTTCGTGAGATTTAAAATAAGTAAAAGGATCGAGGGAGATGAATACGGATCAACAAAAAAAAATCAGTCGTGGATGTATTTTGAGACACGCCAAAAACCAGCGCATGGTGTGTGTGTGTGTATTGTTCAGAAAGAAATAAAAAGAGGAGCGCAGTGTCTTAATCATTAGAAGAAAACTAGACATCAGCGCGACGTTTGTATCCTATTTTATTTTTATGCCCTAGCTACGGCTAAAATAGGGAAGATGATGCTTATACACACCACAATATATCATCATCATATTAAACGATGACCAAAGTGGTTGTAATTATTAAGGAGTAAAAAAAGGAATATGTATATGATTATGATGATGAGGTAAAAACAATGACTATAAGAACCGACTCTTTTCTTATGCGCGCGCTCACACACAACCACCATGTCCATTTTTTGGATATTAAATGCATTTACAAACATCATTGTCTCGTCGTCGTTGTCGTAGAGCCATCAACATGATCATCATATTGATGATGATAAACTTTTGTGAAGGTGTACATAGGTGGTGTAGGATCTCGGCACGGTCGCGGAGGTACATAACAATACAGATTTGTCGGATGACGTTACTAGAAGACGTTGGGATTTAGGTTGCTGGTTGATTGCTTACACTATTACACAAAAAGTATACCTGTGTGTAGTAATGTGGAGGGTGCAAGATGAAATGTGAACAGCAGCAGTGAACAACAATATTCTAATATTGTTCAAACGTACTGATGGTATGTCGTTGTTTGTGAGGACGATAATGATGATGACGCTATTTTTAATGCGGCCATATAGTCCACTTGACTCTGACTTTTTTTTTATAAATATGGTATTGTTTTGCCGTGTGGATGTGAGTGATGGGATGGATACCACGAACGAAAAATTTCCATGGGTGAAGAACGCTATCGTGAGGATGATAGAGAGATGAAAATGACGCTGCTCCGTGGTGGTTGATGGTGCTTGTTGGGACGACGTCGACGTGGTGGTTCTTGTGGAGTAGAGGAGGTAAACAGTGGTACAAGTTGTAGTAAGTGTAGTAGGATCACTTTCTGTGACTCTTTTTGGTCGTATGAAAATTCCATTTTGTCATGTCATGTAGTAGTTCGAGACTTTGGCTCGTCCAATAAACATGATATTATGAAGTAGTGGTGCTAGAAGTTGGTTTTTGGTGGTGGATGTTGTTGTGATGCTGGTGGAATTGGGGTACGTGAATAGAAAAAATGGATCAGTTTTAAGAGGTGAAGAGATCAGATTGCTGTCGTTTGTTCCATTACCATATTTGTGGATATTTTACCGTATTCTGTTGATTGGGATCAAAGTTTTAATCGTGTGGTCGTTGAAATGCAACCGAAGAGCAGATTCACATTTTCAGAATAACTTGCACACCTTCAAGTTCATCGAGAGTTCCACAAGCATGGTTGGTGAAGTGTAGAGAGATAAAGGGTCGGTTATGAACTCGTTGAGAAAGGGAAGGTGGTTGTGTTTGTGTTGTTTAGTAGAGTTAAATTGAGAAAGGCAGAAAGTATTTACATCCGGATGAACTTTTTATTTCCTGTGGTGCGTGAGGAATTACGGAAAGCGACAACCAAACTGATTGCGAGTTTGATGGTAATTTCGTTGGTTTTCAAGTACGACGGTGCTTTTTGATTTTGGAGGAAATCTGGTTGCCAGCTCAGCCGCAGCATCATGCACTTTACATGCCACTTTCAACATTTTAATTTGTTCAATTTGTTCAACTTTTGGGCCTACTTCTTCCGAGGTAAGCCGACGAACCTTGAACTTAACTACATATACTTACAAACAATTTGTTCAAAATGACATCCATCACTGCTTTAGGAATCTGAGTGAACTTAAGTATTTTTGGGGAAATTTTTGAAATTATTGAACTTGTTGACATCAAGCTTTTCTATGATGAAGTCATTGGATTTAAAATTTTACCAGGGCATTCAGATTTTTCCCTGTGTCTTCGAGCATTGCAACAGAGTGAATAATTCAATACCACAAGAACACTTATTCTACCACAAACATGAAAGGTCATATACCTATATATAAGCTTTAAAACTGAATATTTACCCAAACCTCCGTTTTTTGGCACACGGACTCTTTTTTTGCCGTTGACGTACCTATACACCTACCTATGCTCTTTTTTATATGCAAAATTATACTGCATTCCGTAAAAAAGGAAAGCTTCCGTGAGCTTTGCCAAATAACTGTGGTGTTGACAATCTCTTGTTTCAAATTATTTATGTGCATCGCTCCATATTTGGGGAAGAACGGCAAGAAAAACGAATTTATTTTATAACACGTTGAAGTGGGAGAGCATTAAAACTGACAAAACAATGGTAAAATCGTTGATCGTGACAGGAAGCAGGTATTACATTGTTCGTGTTTTGATACCCAATCACCTGTATTTTCTCAGGTACGCCTTAATCCCAAGTGCCAAAATTTTATTTGCTTTTTTTCTATATCCCACCACACTTGTGTATCGGCTCTTATTTTTCATCAGGTGGTTGGACAAGTAAATTCTAAAAAGTTGTCAATGAAATAACATCATAATACGCATGTTCATAATTATATGTTGGACTACTCGTTTTACACTTCCAGCACCTTGACAAAATTTTTGGGCTGTCTACCATAATCCAACTTAACATTTAAATATATGTAGCTATATTTCAATTTCTTCCGTGTCACTGTTTTCTGGTGCATGTAGTTTGTACCTTGGCAAATAAGTCATCTCTCTCTCTTCTGTAGTTTTTCACGCAAAATCCTTTACTCCCACCACTGTATTAATATTCATGTACGCCAGCCCACCTCCGACCGATAAATTGTTATGCAGCAAAATTTTCAGCATTTTGTCAGCTCATGTTGGTGGTCCTCAGCAGTAAATTTAGCAAGTGGTGTTGTACCAACCTAATCAAACAATGTTTACCAGAGCCCTCTTTTAGGGAAAAGACAAGTTATCCTTGGGTTTGCAGTTGCAACCGTTCCTTTTGTTTGTTTCTTTGTTGGCATGACCACTATCAAGTTGTAAGTTTTGCCACTAGATGGCGTAAAACTTGTTTACCTCTCGTCCCTTTGTATTCAGCTTTGCTTCCTTTCGGATCCTAGTCAAGTTGTTGTATAGATAGTCAACTGTACGAGTGCTAGCACTATTTCGTCAGGTTAACTACAATCATTTAAACAGTTTAGAAAAAAGTTTCTAACATGTCTGTTTCAATATTGAACCATTTTACCGACAGCAGGTGCGCATGTTTAGATTAATTTGCACCCTGTGTGTAAAAAACGTGAGTACCTAAAATGCATTTTTGCAACTTTGCTAACATTGGTGTTTCCTTCCACGTGCGATGTATCGTTTAAAGCTTATGGGGGAAAATGGTCTTATTTGAATTGCAAATAAAATTAATTCCTTCATGACAAAATGTTACTTCCCCTGTTTAATAGCTGTTTTGTTTAGCACAGTTTACACGCGCGATTTCTGATTTTATCAGCACCACAGGGATTATACAAGCTATAATTAAAAATTACGACAGTTACCGTTGTCGTTATTATACTGTTGTCACCTGTTTTTTTCAACAATAGCCTATCTGTCACAATGCTGCCTTTATGGTTATAGGTAGTGAATAGTGAAAACTAGTTGGATTTTTTTCTAGCTGCCGCTCACATGCTGTCAGGTGTGCTTCCGTTTATCAGCAATAATACACAAATATAGGGCAGTTAGACTGGATATTAAGCAAATTTATTAAACTTCTATAATTGTATATCACGAAGATTGTGTACTTACTATTGAATACTTTGCATAATCTGATCGTACGATATATCATAAAATTAATTGTTAAATCGACAGCTCGCACACATGCATACGCACGCGCCGGTATGCGGTATATTAATTTATATGAGGCACTTGACTTGTACCCCCGCTTATCTTTCTCATATGTCATTTTTTACAATGGGTACTCATTAAGTAATAAAAATCTGCCACGCCATTTTACTGTCAACTGCTGTTGTGACAAACTATCATATAAGCAAATGTGTGCTTTTATCTAGTTGAATGGTACTCTAATCAAAGTTTGTTCACTTCTCAATTTGTGTTGTCAAGCCACATGTTGGTTTTTATAGGGCATTTCCTATGACAGCTCCTTCTATAGTTTTCAGACACACCGGTAGTCCGCTAGATCCGCATTATTTGTCTTATTTGTAGATGAGTATAAATTGACGACGCGACGTAACGACTAATAAAGTAATTTTGTGAGCCAATGATAACGATGGGATGCAGATGTGAATGAGAATGAACACTTGGATGAATCTAAGAATAAAGTAGACGTAACGAACGACCGGTAGAAGTAACTGTAAAAAGTGTCACGTAATGATACTTGATTTGATTTTTTCAGTTAAAGATGATGATGCATCATTGTGAAGGAAAGGGACATGCTATTATTTTCCTTCTTGGTGCATATTTTTGTTTCCTTTTTTGTATACTTTTCGAACACACCGGTATCTTTTAGACTGTTTTGCACAAACCTACCAGTAAATAAATGAGATGTGGTGTGTGTGTGTACAGGGAACTACGACGGGCGTTCGTGTATCCGTGGCGCTAATAAATATTATTATCGCCGTCCGCTCGTTTCAGTGTTTGATGTACGTACGTGTTGTGGTAACGACTCACTTAATTGTACATATCTTCGTTTGCTCTTACTGGGTGAGTTTTTAGGTTGCATTATTTGGCTCTAGGCAATTTCATCTTTTTAAATGGAAATGTAAATACGAGTATATGCATGGCAGTTCTTGTTAAACTCTGCCATTTATCGTCATCATCAACGGCCAACAGTTCATGTTTCATGTAATGGCAGTGGTGTAAGATTTTTGTCTGCGTATTTTCATTTTATTTCAGGAGAAGAAGAATGAGAAGAGGATATATACACATTCGTATTTTCTAGCTCTTCGCTTCTGGCATTTGTTTGGTATTTGCTCCAATTACGTGAATTTAATTTCATTTTTTCCTCATCGTATTGTTGCTTTGTTATCTCCCTCGTTTCTCGTTTGCACTCAGAGTCGTTTGTTCCCACAATCATTACCTCCTGTTAAGTTTTTGTTTGGTTACTAAAGCGAGCGTTAAATGATTTCTAAACTGGTGGCTATAATATAGAACTATTTTAGTTTTTTTATAACTACTTAATACCCAAAGTGCGTTGCTACATTATTGCTTGTACTACGACCACTTTCATCTCCCCAACAACATGAAGTCGGCTCCTCCAAAAAATTGTGTAGTAGCTCGGTATCTACATCAGGTTTGCAAAATGACAACTACTAAATTGTGCAACAGGCTCGTCTATTGACTTTCCGAAAACCGGTGCGATGTCTTGTCGTGATTACAAAGCTGTGTTAACAGATGCTTTAGTTCAGAGTACGTCACGTGACTAACCAGACGGTCTAAAAAGATTTATTGATGAGAACATAATAATTGAATTTAGTCAGTCACATTGAGACAGTCAACAGTTTCAGTTTATGCATTCCTGCGTATTATTATATTGATATTGTGTTTGCATGGCTGGTGGCAAAAGTAAACTGCATGCTCGCTCGGTAAACAAACACACATGACGATAATTTGAGAGATTATCCACTTCAAGTTTACTTATCTATCTATCTCCCTGCCTAACTACCTATACCGTCTTCACTAGTTCGTCAGTTGTTGTTGTTGCTGCTGCTGTTGTTGCTGACGAGGAAATGCGTCTATAGATAAAAATATATTATGCGACATTGCACATCATTAAAAGGACTGATGTACGTAGTACGTGCGCCTTTGTTAAAGCTGTTTTGCGTACTTAGCGAGTAGCAACTAACGACAATGATGAGAAATGTAAATCCGCATTGCAAACTCCTTCCTTCGGATTATAAAAATGCTTAAGGCAACGAAAACGACTTTTAAGAGCGGATATGGGCCTTCTTATTTTTACTACATACCCATAAAAATCAACTTACCGTTAAAAAGCATTTGCTGAAGCTGAAGCATTTTTTTTCCTCAAGCGAAATTTCCAACTGATTACTGGTTGTTTGCTACCATGGAAACAGCAACATTTATTGACTGCATTGAGATTGTACTTTTAACTATAATTATTCCGATTGTTGCTGCTTGAGAAAAAAAAACTTGAAATAATAGAAAATATTACGTAGTTTGGTATAGCATAGAGATAACGGCAAAAGTTAAGTGTGGTAGCGAAACTGATTAGGTATTTTCTTCGAAATATCTATATACTCCCAAACCAAATGGCAGTAGAAATTAAACTTATTTACGGTATAAAATGTAGCATAGCGGTATCCCTCCGACAAATAGGCACGTTTGCAGGGATCATTATCACAATAAAAAGAAACGAGGGAACGACACTGTCTCAGCGGACGTGTAATAACGGACACATTCTTGCCAAAAAATTTCTATCCATATTTTCTTTAAAAAAACCAAAAAATATCGTTCCAAATATAAAATCGGGCGAGCTACAATAACACTTGCTTCAACAAGTTTATCTCTACATGTTTACCTATTTTTTCTATAGAATTTACTATCAAACTAGCGTGCGTGTATATATTATATGTATACCCTCTTCTAGCATTTTATGCAAAGATTGATGATATGGCATTTTTTCCGCTTCTGATGACGATTTGGCGATAATCTAATAAAAGGGTGAGCCCTGCTGATTTCATTTATTGTGTTACATACAAAACTGTCGTAAAAATACTCCTTTCATCACTGGTGCTATCAGTGACACCATTGTCAGTTGTGTTGATGTTAATCTTCCTCATTATTTATACACATTTCTATTTTTCCCTCTACTTCTTTTCAATACAGAATGGCACACTATTCACATTTTACACTTTATGTCATCGCACAAATCGCATCAACACGATCATGATCATCATCAACGATATAATTGTCTTGCACTGTTGTTGTAGCCCGTTTCCTTTTCTATACTACCTGTCGTCTGTAACATGGAGTTGGATTTTTACCCTGCCATCGCATCATTAACAGTCATATTTATTCCTATTCTTATGCATATCGGCTTGGTTTTTTCTATACAGGCGTATTCTTACCGTTTCTTATTCTTATCCTCCCTCCAAAAAGGTATGCAAATTTTAACACCCTCAAAAATCTTTATCCTCGACTGATCCTGCTTTTTTAAATGAAAAGTCGTTTAGCTGTTTTTCGGTAACACCGTCACCGTCGCAGTGCTTCTGCTGTTGCTGCTATCTATTATTTTGTCGTGTGTCTTCCTTTACCGTCCTCTTTTTCACTTAAGACTGCCTAATAACAGTTTGTGATGTAATTTTTTTATACTTCTTCGCTCCTATATAGTGTGTACATGATCATCGTCATCGTTCCCTGTCATGATTTTCATATTATCATATTTTATGTCGTAGTAATGGCAGTAATGATTGTCATGATTACTACGTGTCATGATGTTGGTGTTGGTGTCTGCTGGTCTGGTATTGTGTGCGATTGCGGTGATAGTGCAATGAATCTTCTTCATCTGTTGCCGGTTAATGGTGAAGCACCTTTCTTTCTCCCCCCATCCTCTCTGTGTAACTAATTGCGATCCATAACAACAGGTTTGCCGGTCTCTTCCTTGTCTTTTTAATGTAACAACCTAACAAATCTTTTCGTAATAAGCTGGTTGTTTTACATTCACCAGTAGTATTAGTCTTTTTAACGATCGCTCTTACTCCCAGCAGCAGTAGATAATCCCAGTAAGAAGCAAGCAAATCATAATATTTTACTATTTTCTTCGGACGAGGAAGTTATAATTCTGGTTAATAATAATGCTGTCCCAAGTTGCTACAAAACGATAATTGTTGCATGGTCAGTACGAGTACAGTATGCTTTTTGGTTTTCGGAACGAATGGTGATTTGATTACCCTGACATGATATACGCCGGTGGTGTGAAGCAACTAGTTGCGTGATGTTCTCTTCTCTCCTATTTGATTGCCTGTTTAAAAAATTCATCATCCTCCTCACCCTGTCCTCCACCGCCACCACCACCAGCACTAATGGTGGCAAATGGAAGCTCAAGATGATATATGGCTTATTTATAATAAAAACCAACGGTAAAGTTAGTCTAATGAGGGAGCAAGCTTGGCCATGGCAATTATAACAGCCCTATTATCACTACTGCCAACGTAATCCGCAGTGACAGAGGTACTAGTTATATTTGTAATTATCGCTCGTGGGACGTTGTTCCGTTGTCGCCTATATTTCTTCAGAGTAATGCCTTTCGCGACTGAAAAAAAAATTGTTTATGAAGACGCGCAGCCACGACCGTCTTCACCAAAAGTTGAAAACGACATTGGAAAATGTCATTAATTTTCAGATTTGAGCATTTTCACTGCAAACTTATTGTAAAATTGAATACATCTTATTGATAATTTATACTGATTGTGAGTTCGTGCTTGTGCTTACATCTTTTGCCGTGTTGTCAAATGTAGTGTACCATCAAAAAGTATTGTATAATGTGTTATGCAGTCGAGTTAGTAGTATGACCAATAAATTTGCATGAGTAATAACTGCTGCCACCATTACCACCAAGTAAGGCAGGTACATAAACAATTTATTACGTAATGATTTAAACTAACGGAATGGGATGGTGGTGGTGGTAGGGGTATGTATATAAGAAATCAAGCATTAATTTATTACCTTGCCATTGCCGCTTTGTGAAACGAAAGCAACAAAAGATTTTTTTATCGCAGTAGACACAAGTTTCCCAATAAATCCCTATGATAAATTGTACTTTTACCAAATCGCATTCATCAATTGGTAAATTGGTGGCGGTGATGGTGGTTGGGTTTTACAAATCCGGATACAAATTTATGGCACTGCACTATTGCATCTGCACCACACGCATTTTTGCTAATGAGCATATATATTTTGTACAAAACAAATTGTAAATTGCCTTGAGGTTTAAAATATAAATTCATAATAATTGTCATTGTGACAGTATCACGTCACAAGTAAATAATCTTAAGATGTACGGGAACGCAAATGCAGAGCTCAGAGTACTTTATTGCTATTATTACTATTATTACCGTGGACTACAAATATTATCCAAAGCCTTTTCTCGTCAAACTCAAAAATAAACAAATAAATCACACACGCCCGCTAGCACAACCCCAGTCAAACATCATTGTTAAACACTCTAAAATGAAATGGGGAAATCATTTTAAAAAAAATAATCAAAGCCTTTTCCAATTAATTTTTTGAAAGATGAATCATGAGAAAGTCAATCTGATATGATCAGAAGAGAACATGTAGGTTGAAAGCACTCGTTCGGACCATCCATCACTGAGCTCACGTCATTCACGCAAAAAATATCGATCCACATCTTACAGATGATTCTGTACTGTTTGCCACATAACACAATGCCACGAGGACCACTTCCCACAAATTATTGGCAAAATTGTAGTCTTCGATTGGCTGAAAATACATACTTTTTGAGAAAATGGACAGTAATAGTAATAATGTTACCTTTATCGAATCGTGACATGTTTACACGCCTTATAATGTTAGATCAGCCGCACTTCCGCACATAATCAATTGCCGAAGGTGCATAATTTAAGAGAATTGCTATTGCACTCACATCATTGTAATAATGTCTATTAAAATTTGTGTGGTAGGAGTTACGCCATTTCAAACGACAGGAAAGAGGTCTCTGATTCAATCAGTTTAATTCATCCTTCATTACTACTCCGATGCGGTACAAAAATTGTAAACGTTGCATTAGATCAAAGGTTAAACACTAGCTTATTTTCCAGCACGCATAGCTCATTGTATTCCTTCCCACTAAATTTTGTGCCTAATTTCATTTACGGCAGGAGGTTTTGTGAAATGTAACTAGACACGATGGTACATGCTACACGTACTCATTACGATTACAATTAACGTACCAGCTTTCGATTTACAATCAGCAAAATGCATATTATTTCATTACGGGTTACAGAGTGGAATTGCAGCAAAGTTGAACTAAATTTTTGTGCTTGCACAAAAAAGTTTAATGAAACTTTGGTTCACATCATCATCATCATCATCACAATAAGAAATGCTATGATGTTGTACATTTTCAACACAATTCAAAATGTACACATTCACCGCACTCGTCCGCTCCAATGCGTATACAGCTCTTTGCATGTGCACTGTCAAGATTTAGATTGAAAGAAGTAGGGAAATACGCTTCGTGTCGTTAGTCGTCGTTATAATTCATGTTGTTTGTCAATCAGTCATCATAATCACTCACTGCTACATAGTCATCCACTACCACCACCATGTCCTTTCTTTCATCCCCAGCTTTCTGCTCGCTTTCAGATCATTATGGTGATATGATGTTTTGTGTGTTGTCTGTTCAAGGAAATGAACAAAGGTTTTTAATACTAAAACGCTTGGTTAACTAAATACCACCTCATTGTAGGTATATTTTATCGGCATATTATCATCAATCTATCTGCTCATTTATAATGTTTTTTTCTCTCAGTCTGGTCTTACAATCGCTAGGGGAGTACAAAGCTAACTTAATAAGTTTGCAAAGTTCTGCGAGGCTGATGACGTATTTTTTTGTTAATAATCCGCGCTGTGTTTTTGCTTTCTTATTTTTTTGCATTGTTGTGAATGTTGTTATGATGTTTTTGTTTTTGCAGTAATTTTGCACTGCATTTTGTGGCTGGCAATGCCTTTGTATTGTTGTAATGGGTACAAGGTAGACAAATACGGTAACTCCGGCAATTTGGTGCGTAACTACATCCTTGTAAAAACGAAAACGTTGTACACAAGTGCGAGATGTCTGGTATATGAAACGGATATTCTGACATTTTATGTGATGACGCCAAAGGGAACGTGTCAAAGATCATGGTCCAAGTGTATTAGCCATAACACCTTATATGACTGTGCACGGTATTCCCTTCGTTGGTATTTGGTTTTGGTATTGATGAAACGGTGGTGGTGGCGCAACCAGATAACACGATATCGTGTAAAGCTATACAAGTTAAGGCTTTGCCCCCTTTTTTACGCCTTTTGATGAAAACGGCTCTGGCTCTGGGATGAAGTGAAGGAAAGCGTCTTCTTTTTTTTACGTCGTATCATGGCATTTTCTAAACTTTTTAATTCTATTTGCAATAAAAAATGATCATGTGGGCTATATCCACTATCAGATAAAGGTATAGGTTTTCGAAACATCATATCGTGACGTAGCTTGCTCAGCTCACTGTGCTGATGGACAGCCGGATGACCACAATAACGATAAACTTGAGAATATGTGGGGAAGAGAGGGAAGTGCAAGGCTTTCTCTCTTTGCCTGTGAACCTTTTAAGTTTTCCGTGTGAAATGATGATTTAAAAACCCTTTGCCTTATTTTATTCCCTTCCCCAGATCTTCATTTTCTCAGAAAATGCATGTGCGATAGGGTTTGAGTGTGTGTCGTATAAAAAGTGAAGGAAGTACAAGAAAGTCTTGGCTCCGTAATGATATATAACAACAACACTAGAACTCTATTCTAGCTACAATAATGTAGTGGCTTGCATGATGCGCCATTACTGTATGACACTTGTCTGCACTGTAGTATCATTATTGCTATATTATTACAATTGCGCATCTACTGATCTCTGCGAATGTGTGTGTGTGTGACCGGATTACGATGACCACGTTACTGTGTTCTTTGGCAGTTTCCTGTTTTTAACCCACTCTCTCATCCGCTCACAAGTCGTAAAGAGTAACAGCGGTGGTAATGATAGCTTAGATGGTGATGATGTTGACGATTTTATATATGCATCTTTCTGCTTGTATATCGGAACGTGGATCTCGAAAACTGGATATTATATGAGGACATTGGCAACTGCTGCCTGCAATACTGATGATAGCTATGATAGGATGACCGTTCTTTTGAAATACTTATTGGCTTAGTCGGGCTGACGACAAACAAAGGGATTTTGTAAGACATACAAAGTAAATGTTTACATATAGGTAGCTACCTACCCCTTAAATGCGTTGCATTATTTAAAAAGTGTTTTGAAGGTTTTGAAAGAGAAAAGGGAGAAACGAACTATCCGTCATCATATTATGTATTGTACACGGGCTTTGGACGACGTTGGTGATACTATAATAATATGTGTTTAGAAGACAAAGGAAAGAGAATGGAGGAAGAAAAACTTTAGGTTTATTACGCGCATACATCTAATCCGCATAAAGGTATTGATGATGATGATGATGATGGCAGTATGTGCAGGCAAGCAGTAAACGATTTATTGTGGTTTCATTAGGCTCCTAATAAATAGCCTCCTTTCCCATAATCTTGTCTTTTTGTCATCGTCATCATTATCATCATCATATCGTACCATCAACAAAACAATTTATGCTCTCTCTCTCTCTCTCTCTCTCTCTCTCTTCTTGTTTCATATGATGTTTGTATGTATGTTTGTCCTGTCTTTTGTTTCATGCATGTTGAACAACAACAGCAGCAACACTAGCACAACAAGCTCTTTTCATTCTTCTGTTATTATTATGATTCTCTTGTCTCTTCACCTTGGTTTTCTCAGAAGAACGAAAGAAAAAGGAAAAGGGGCAGTTCATGCATTCATGAAATGTTTGTAATTAAATTAAAAGTAGCAATTATCGTTTATTGCCTTGCTGAAAAGTCTTCTTTATATTATACTCACTCAACCCCAATATTATTATCCGATTAGGCATAAGAACAATAAATGTAGACGCAACTACACGTGTGAAAGTTGACCAAGCATTGCTATTATTACAATTATGCTTGACCAGAGAGATGAGGATGATGGAGAGGTGAGCAGAAAGAGCCTGTGTGTGTGATGATGGAATGGAACTTTAATGGGCTGCATACGAAAAAAATAATGATTGGTTGCATGAAGTCCAGCCTGTAAAACTACGCATTTTATGTAAAGTAGTAACGATAAAATGTTATCGTGGTTCTCATTACATGATAGAGTTTGTGGAGATGATAATCGTAGGTACTTCTAACCGATGAGCTGGGATGGTAGTTGTCGTAATAAAAGAGAAAGGCACGCAAGCAACTAGACACACACACACATACATACATGAGGATGTGTCAAAATTTGTGGCCAGCATAAAATTACATTTACTCGTCGTCGACAAGATTTTTTTTCATGTTGATTGTTAATATTATTAGCATACGGAAAAATTCCCTCCACTCTTCTTTATTATTACACAACGATGTTTTCAACATGATCAAATAGTTTGTTTACCTTGTTCATTAAATTGCCCTTTTGCTAGACTGGCGAAATATTTACGGCCTTTTTGTCGTTCTCTGGTTTTGTGCTGGGTTGTTGTAGCTGTGGCGTTGTCTCTTCTGCAGTTGTAGTAATTTTGAACTAAATTATATTAGTCTGTGTTGACAGACAGCTGTGATTTGTTTATATTCAGCCCAAACCACAATAAGGAAAAGGGAAGAGGTTTTCTTGTTTTCTTTTACCTTTGAAATTTTTATTGCGGCAGCGGAAGAAAATCTCTGTGAGCAAAAAAAAACTTATCCACCTTTTCGTCAGAAAATGTAGAGACAACTCTCAGATTGTAATCTTATGTCTCCCCTTTCGTCTTCATTGTTTTTCGTCACTTTTCTTCTCCCTTTAAAAAGTTCACTCACTTTTGGTAATGATGGCGCATGGCGGCAGCGGCGGCGATGATGGTGGTGAGGGTATAGAAGCGAAGCTCGGAGTTTCATTACGGCTATGCCTATTTACACATGCTACGTAACGTCGGAGGGATAGATCGCACATAGATTAACTTCGTTAATATTGTGAAGGGTCATGAGGATAATAGGATGGTCGGTGGAAAAAGAATAGAGACTCGCAAGAAAGAATTGCAGTCAGACAAAAAATAACTAATCAGGTGGCACGAATGGGTACCATGGATACCGTATTTTTTGTGTCTATTTAAAAAACCAGTATAGAGATTGACACTCTCTAGACGTTCTGTGGTAGGTACGGTTAAGCTAACAGAGGGATATGTATGTATCTAGGTTCGATTGAGAATAGGGTAGGTAAAAGTGAAATTGTTGATTTTTTCGCATAATTATGTAGATTTTGCACCTGCCTGCCATGCCATACGATAATAACTTACAAAGTAATGGTTGTAATGGTAGACAGTGGATGCTGATTGTTTACAAAAAACTTTGTTATTTATGTTTGTTCAAGCTAATTGCAACATTGGCGAAAACTGTATTTAGTATAGACTTTCGATCAGTTTAATTACAGACAACCGCAACAAAGTTGCAAAATTGCAAGTTAAAAACCGAATTTTGTTAGCTTCCAAACATCTACTTTTGCATATATTGAGAATGATGGTGCTTGCCTCAAATTGCATAATACCGTGCATGTGTTAGAAGGATACAGATTTCAAAGAATAAAAAGAGGTCGATGGTTGAGTAAGAATCGGCATGGCTAGATTTCAATGAATAGGTATAGATGTATCCCCGATCACCTCTTTGTATTCATACTGTATGGATAAATTCATTTTCATTGCACAGTATACACTTTTCGTTGGCGTATCATTGGCACATATGTAGGTATACTTATAACTTGACTTGGCACAAGCCTTCGTCTTATCGTACCAAGTTGAATCTAATTTTTAAATAAAAATCAATTATTATCTATTCTCAAATTATATCTTACACATGCTTATTTTCTTAAAAAATGAAAGTTTACCAGGATAACAAAATGTGTAAAAAAAAACCTAGCACAGTGGTCGCTGATCTTGATAGTGGCCGCCGCTGTGGAATTTTTTTACCTGTTTGGAATCGGAACGCAAATCGAACGCGACATTTTCTTCTTTGCGTCATTATATTGAGCGTCATGTTCTACAATTGCGCAGCGAATACTGAAAAAGTAACATCGTTTTCATTATATTTTATATAAAACACTTGAAAAACTATTAATGTCATTGATATTACGCAAACAGAATTTTTATGCTAGTTTTTATTGCATACCTGCAGGAACCATTAATTTATCCCACGGAGATTACAAGTGCCTGTAGGCAATGATATCGTGATGATTCTTGCGCATTTTGAAACGTATAGGGATTGTACGGATTAATTATGCCGTGTTGAAACTACAGGCGGTTCTAGAATACCTGAACTGCGGACGTGCATGCGTGAATTGAGGAGACGACTCGGTGACAGCACACACAAATAATATACGTATTTATATTTCTAAAGGTTGTAAGTCGGTGTGACGCGGGGAGTCTCCTGTCATGTTTGTCACCGGTCACCCAATAAGTCAAGAGCAAAAACAAACTCGGCAAACTATTATTCCTTTCTCACTTACTTGTGTGTATTCCTTATACTGAGCTAACAGCGTGACGTTTTGACACACAACTTCACTTCAACACTTCATGTGTGCTCTTTCGTCACTTGATTTAATCGTCACGTACGAAACAAAAAAATACGGCAAGCATGTCAGAAAAATTACAGGAGAAAGGGACGGATCATAAATCACCCGCAAAGTAGCAAGTAAAATGCCTAAAAATTTTACGTCATCGTTAAAAAAAATTTTATTTCATTTTTGAATTACGACTGCGTGCAAGCATTATTTTGTCGGTGTCATTTCAGTAATTACTAATAAAAAGAAAAAGAACAATATCTATGCCCTACCAAGATCGAAAGGCTTAACAAGACTTCTTCCCTAAGCGGTCCCCTACAATTAGTCTAACAGCTTTAATACTTTAAGTGTTTTCACAATTTTATGTATTGTGAGCACTGAAATGCGAATGGGGCTGATAGAGAAAGCCATTATATGCCAAAAATATTTTTACAACTTACCAATTTTAGTCAGTAGCGTGTATGTGCGATAATTAGCTCGGCTTATTAAACGTATACCCTATTGCCTTGAAACCACACCATCGTGTATACTCGGTATATAGACAACAGGGCAGAGAGCAAGTAGATAAATGCTCGATGTGTGAACTGTTCTGTTATTAGCTCATTTTATTAGTGAAAAGGAAAGGAAACCGGCTTTACAAATTTGAAATAATAGAAATCCCAGCAGCAGCCTCGGACTCTCATCAGCACCTCCACCGGTTCGTTTAAAGATCACATGGTTCCTAAGCAGAAGAAGCACAACTGTGAGCCAAGCACGCATCTGCTTCCTACACGCTCAGAATAATGGCAAGCGGGGTATAAAAAAAACTGCACGACGACACAACTACATGTATGCATGCCAAGTGCCAACAAGCAAACACATCTCAATAAGTAGCTTTTTGGGTACAAAATACTACCGAATGAGGAGAAGGAGGCACTTCGATAGTTAACTATGTGAGTGACCTGTGAACGGCAGTAGTGGAGTGAACCATAAATATTTTTTTTCTGAGCTGCTACAGGTCAATAATTTGTGACCTGCTCAGTTGCTGCTGAAAGTTCCATCGTTTCTGGCATCATCATCATCATCGTCATCATCATTGACGTTTGCATCCCATATGACTTATCGTTGCAATTTTATAGGCGTTTTTATTGAAATGTGATTCTTTCACCTCGTTATGATCATCACTGATCATCACCACTAGTCAGTACCTTTTCTTTATTTGTGCTGACTTGACACGCATGCATGAACCGTAATAAACATTCTTGTTGATTTAGCTTGGTTGGTACAGTAAGCCACTACTGCGGATTTTCACAAAAATGCCATCAACCATCACCAATCACCGTTGCTGCCGCTGCGGAGATGAGAATAATAATAATAATGATGATGATGATGATGATGATGATGACGGACAAAGAGCAAAGAAGTGCAGCATGCACAAACCTGATTTGCCAAAAGAAAAAAATATAAATCGTTTTAAATTTAGTTTTTTATTTCTGCTACGGTGGTACAAATAAGCCAGCTGTAATATTTTTTGCAAAGAGCAGAGGTCACCGTCGTAAACGGTAATGCTCAACAACAGATAGCCACCATAATAATAATGATAGTCATCATTTCTCATCGATGATAATAACTAGTGAAGGCGTCTGCTGTTGCTTTGTGTAGGGCTGTTTGTGCAAAGACCGCATTGCGGATGATGACAAGCACAAAAAAAGATTGACACAAGAGCAATGTACAAGTTAGTCAAAGTAAGGAAGATGTTGCTCATTTTCGTAAACTTGCTACTACTACATATTACTGCTACTAATAAAAGTACTTTCAACTTGTCACTGACTGTCGGTGATCATATAAACCGTGCTAATATGATGGTCATAAAAGAAAGGTAGAAAATAATGGTCATAAATGTGGATCGGAGGAAGAAACCAAACAGATAAAATTTGTTATTATTGATGTCAAAAACAAGGGAAATCAATATCAGTAGCGCGCAACGTCATCATTGTCAGTTTCGTTGCAGAACGGCATATATGAGAAATTCACAAAAAAAGACGCACACGGCACAGTATTTAGTAACCAGACCAACAGCAAGCGAAGGGGATTACAAAAAGCTAATAAAAAACAAGTTTGAAGAAACTGTCCCGTCCGAATTGTCCGTTCGTTGTTCGTTCATTGAACGAACGAAAAATTGTCGAAAGAGAGTAGACATAAAAATGAGGATAATGGTGGTGG
Source organism: Callyntrura sp. NNG-2020 (assembly GCA_027744055.1). NCBI lineage: Eukaryota > Metazoa > Arthropoda > Collembola > Entomobryomorpha > Paronellidae > Callyntrura > Callyntrura sp. NNG-2020. Next base: position 3,078 of record JAHZNE010007645.1, on the reverse strand, counting down.
TAGTGGTTTTCAAGTTGGCAGATATGTTTTTTTTGCAAATTAGATTCTGCTGTTGTAATTTTGTAATGCCAGTGTGTGATTGCCATGGTGGCTGATACCAACACAGCACAAATATATCCTGTCATCAAACATTATCTGGCCTGTATCTCACAGAAATGTGATTTTCTTGAGATTTTCACTACTTTTTTTCTACCAGTAGTTGTGGGGAACCGTTACAACAAATTGATCTAATTTTACTCTACAAAGACTCGCACTTTGATGATATACACAAGTCGTGCAAAAAAGTGCAGTAGTATGTACATATAGGCAATAGGCAATATATATATGGGTTTCGCAAAGTCTTTATCTAAAAATGAGATTGTCACGTTACGCTGTTGTTCTTGATGTCTCTTATTGCCTCGAAACTACACACACACACACATGACCATTTAATATGGTTAAATAGATTGTACTAGACGTCCGTACCTACTTTGCATTAGGATTTGGACATGTGTAAATATGAATATTATACTTGTAAACGATAATATGATAAGCGAATTGAGAAGATGAGAGAAAATAACGCCTGCGTGGCTTGGCGTCTAAATGAACTGCTGCACACTGATGCTATTTTATGACCCTGTTCATCTATTTGTTTCCTTGTCACATTTCTTGTGTGATAACATGACACAAGGATTTATGTAGGTGGCATACGTAAACTGGGTAGAGAGATATATTTCGAGCAAAGGATGGATAAATGGAAGGAGAGATAGAAGGATATTATGTATGGACAAGCAAAATAATCATAAACGATCTTTGCCGAGTTTATTCTGTCCCAGCCCATCCTCCTCGTATATTCCCTTGTTGGTGGTTGAAACAGTAAAAAAAAGTATAATGCAGTGTTGTCGTTTATGTAAATACTATCGATTTCTTTACACTTTAACTATTATTGTGGGATAATACACTGCTGATGAGGGGAAGAATGTACATTAAAGTTACCTGTAAACACGATAAATGCCAAGAAGACTGGTTCTGTTTAAATCAAACGGCAGGCTGGCGTCAATTTTGCAGGGGATGATGATATTAAAATTGCCAAAATAAATGGCTTGTCTCCTACTAGTACATAGTAGAAAAAGTAGTCTTATCGTTATTTGGCATGCACAATAACAACAACAACAACCACGGCAGCAGCATTGTCTATATACCATATTATCGTCGCCATCACGGTGAATTCTTAATTTTCTACCGAGACAAATATGGAATCGGCCAGAAGAGAACAGATATTGGTAACAGGTAGGTACGATCTGCCTACTACTTCCCATTCCCTTAGAACAGCAAACAGGCAGGGAGATTGCTGATCAAGAAAAAATCCACGGTCTTGGTGGCAGTTTGTGGTGTGGTGGTGGTGGTGATAGCGTGTATGAATGTGTATGGTTATGCGTTAGGTATTTAAACAATAGGTGGTTTATCTTGATGAATGTTCGTCAAAGAGGACGGGGATTTTATATTATATCGCCATTTTTATTACTGCAAGGTCATCAAATTATCCAAAGCTAATATGATATTTAAACAAATGTTCATTTTTGGGAAGACGAGAGGGATGGTCCCTTGTTTTCTGCCAATTGCCAACGTAAAGCTCCAAAATGTTCTTCTACCACGTGAGCTAATCAAATAAATCATTTGCAGATTACTTTTACCGGCGTCTTTATGAAATTACTTGTACTTTTTATTACCAAAACGCGGTACATTAAAAAAAACGAATCTTGTTTACTGACCAGAATTTCGTAGTTTCTTGCTTCTTCTGAGTTGTTACACATTTTTTTCTAGTATTTAATTAGCTTTTTAAATAAATAATAATCTCTTAAATTTTTTTCGTGTATGATTACTGCTGCTACGATTTCAATTTAAGAAGGAAAAAGATGAAACTCCTGTTACTTAATAATATAGACCTGTAATTTGCTGATTTGTATTCAAGTCAGTGAGCAGGAACGTGGAAAAGAATCAAGCCAGCTAGTTTGGTGAGATTGTAAAATGAGAAGATGAGTTTGTATGAAAGTACGCAAACAGGTAGGGACGAACTGTTCAATGTCGTTAGTCGCTGCTGCTGCTGCTGCAGCTCCTGTTGTTTGTTATTCATTCTCTCTTGTCTGCTGTGCTCTTCGCTTACTTTTGAAGCTGAGATTTATTCACACGTCTAAACATCTTGTTATGAAGTTCCAAATATGGGACTGATACATGGGCAATGTGATACGACGGAATCAAAACCATTTTGAGTATTATATTACTATTGTCATCCGCTATTATTTTTGTGACCATTTCCAACTTCACTGTTTCCTTTCTTTGTGTGTCACTCCCCCATCCGTCCGTCTCGAAATAGATTTATTAATAGCGCTTTCGATTTGAAGGTATACAGATACAGATTTATAAACAGATAAATCGTTCGGACGAATACACACGTGCTATGCTGAAATGGGATCTTGAAAGATGTCAAACTGATGTACTTATCAGGGAAGTTGTTGTTTATGTAATGTTGATTATTGAAGCAGAAAAATGCGTCTGTACTGTGATGAGTGATGACTTGCAACGTGACGATATTGTCACGTCTCTCAAAAAAAGTCGTACAGGCAGAAGTAATTGTTTTTTATATTTTATTTTTATTTTTTCCGACCGGCTAGCCTGCGCCTGGGAGTCTAACATGTATTGTTTTAGAATGTCCGGCCGTGTATGACTATATAACTAAATTTTGCTTTTGTTTTGTGAATGCATTTGGGAATGATGTACAAGTTACTACGAACAACAAAGTTTGAATTCATGACATTTGATCGTCTGCATAACTCTGAAGACGGTTTTTAGAGTTTTTCGACGGGCTATAAAATGTAACCTGACCTTGGTCCCCAGGGTCAGAATGACTACTGGGCTACTGTTTATTGACTAAACCTTTTAACATAATGCTCTCAAATTTATTACCCAAGAATTCTATTTAGACTTGACTTACGCAAGTATGTCAAAATTTAAACGATAAGTTAAGTTTGTACGTCAGAGTTACCTCGTAATTTTACAACTTGGTTCTGCTTATTATTTAAACGACTTTTTATTATTACT